>JAJIYU010000071.1:0-76234 GCA_030144865.1 Tinospora cordifolia | reverse complement strand
AATTTGCCAAACCCCCCCCCAGGGGGGGGCCCCCTCTACCCCCTGTGCCTCCCCACCCCCCGCCTTTTGGGCGGGGGGTGAACCCCCCCCCCCCCCCCCCCCCCCCCCCCAAAAACAAAAAAAAACAAAAAAGAAAAAAATCTCTCATTGGTATACGAATAATGAGAATGCTTCTAAATTCATAGTATTTCATAATAACCATTTCTTCATATATCTTTCCAAAAGAATTTCAATTTACAAAATAAGAGTAATTAACATTTTAATAAAATGACAATATATATTGGAAGGTAATATTTGATAATTTACAAAACCAGAAAAAACAGAAGAAAAAAAACCTTATAAAAACTAACCAATTCACCCATCTCTTTGAACAATACAAATAACAACACCAACAATATCAATGAACCCTAATATTTCAGTGGTTTCTCACAAGGGACAATATAGAAGTTTTTTAAGAAGTTGATTTTTGAATTTCATAGGAGAGAGTGAATAGCTCATATTGACACGTGTGAGGTTATTGCCAATGACTAACCTGCTTGGTGCCTAAATTCTGTTGTTTTTTGGATTTCGTATAAGAACGAATAGATCATATTGACAAAGGCAAGGTGAGAAGCAAATGACTAACCTGCTTGGTGCCTAAATTCTGTTGTTTTTTGGATTTCGTATGAGAATGAATAGATCATGTTGACAAAGGCAAGGTTATCGCAAATGATAACCTGTTTGGTGTGTAAATTCTGTTGTTCTTTGAATTTCATATGAGAATGAATAGATCATATCGACAAATGTGAGGCTATTGCCCATGACCAACCTGCTTGGTGCCTAAATTCTGTTAAACCTTTAACTATTGAGCCTAACATATAATTAGGCAGAGGTACCAATGTATATACCTATGTAGTAACAACAAGAACAGCGAATGGATATTTGTAGTAACAAAAAAAACAATTTTCACATTTCTTGGACCAATTGTAGCATACATACAAGTTAAGCTGAAATATTGTAAGCATTCCCATTGCACAAAAAAAAAAAAAAAAAAAAAAAAAAAGAGAGAGAGAGGGAGACAGAGAGAGAGAGAAGAAAAAGAAAAAAGAAAAAAACCAAAAAACAAGAAACATTCTCATAAAGACACATGACAACTAGATAAACCAATAAAGCTTTAAGGCAAAAGGTGGAATAAAGAACTAAAACAGTGAGTCACCTGCAATGGAGGTATGTTATCAGCAGCAAATAGTACAATTCTAGCAAGCTTGATATCATGATGTGAGCTTAAAATGCACTGCACAAACAGGTTTGGTTCACAACTATGATTGATAAACCTTGCTACATTTCCAACTTTACTTGCATCGATACAAAACTCTGGGACACTATCCAATTTCTGATCATCAATTCTTTCTAGAAGATCATTGGAGGGCACATCTCCTGGTCGTCTCTATTATAACAATAAAATATTAGAATTCTGTCAGACAGGAATGCATTTGCTCAACATAAGTCATCTATGCAGCTACCAAAAGAATCATAAGGGCAAGAACTACACATTGCAATGAGGGACCCGAGGATGTAAGATGGAAATTCCTAAACTGAACTATCTAATATTTTTTATTTAAAAAACAACAAAATAGATAAAATGATAAAAAGTTTTTATCAGACTTCATGATGTTCATGATTGATTAATATTTCTGTGAAAGTTCATAGTGTCATGTATACTTTCTTGGGCACACAGTTGCCGGACTACCTTCATACATTAACAATAAATAAAATATCATCAAATAAGTTATAACATCAACATTCGTGCTACCCAAGAGACAAGAGGTTACTACATCTATTTGTACATGTCAATCCAATAACTTTCCTGGGCACACTAGGTCATATAAAACATCATCATTGCCTTTCAAAATATCTTAAACACGAAATAAAAATCTCAAAATTTAATGTCCAATATTCAAATCACAAATAGAAACATAAATGGACCAAAAACCATCAGGTCCTAAGACCTTCATTGCTCAAAAGTAATGTTTTAAAGCCGACGGAAAATATAACTTAACATGCCCAAAATATTTTAAACACAAAAAAAAGACATAGGGCTAACGCCCAACATTGAAAAACAATAGAAAAAAAAAGGGTTGAAGAGAAAGCTCTCATGAGTCCTTGACCATCCCTAATCAGTGATTACCTAAAAAATTAGAAAAAGGAGTGAGATCAATGAGCTTAGTAGATCATTTCAAATATTTAAATTATTATTTTAACCAAGCAAAACATATAGGTCATACACTTCTATAAATTAGGTATTTCAAACAATTTGTTGTTCATCGATTGATGTTAAGACCGAAATGACTTCTTCTCGGTGTTCCAATTTTGGAAAGTGACGTCTATTTTGAAGACTACCAATCTCATCAATCAAGGGAAATGGAGTCTATTCAGCACTTTAAGTTCCTTCACAATGTAAATCTCATTAAACATCATCCATTAAGTAAACGGTCAAACTTGGATTTCAGGGTTGGAACACTCATGATGATATAGGTCAATATCTCAAGTGAATCCTGATGCAGTGCAAACCTCGATGATACCAAACATTTGAATAGGTGGAGATGATTTTCGCATTTTAAGCTATTATTTTGATTTAAATAGAGTATACATGATTCATTGTTAGGTTAGGAATGTGATTTGATGAATTTTATTGAATGATAAAGTGATATGTTTATGCAAGGATTGATAGCATGGGAATTATTCATTATCATGTGATTAATGTCTCAGAAGACTTGAATGATTATGATATTGTATTGTTAATGCATTCCTGCAATATTTTGTTTATATCCATATTTATGATATGCCATGATTGTAAAATCACTAAAGAAAGATTAATAAAGATTATAACCAATGCAGTGATAGGTCTTTTGGCGTCATCGTAAGTGTTTTAATCCCCTAGACTTGGCTTCGACCATTTATTTAATTGGCGGTGTTTAATGAGATGTGTTTTGAGACGAGGCTAGGAGTCTAGGACAGAACCACCCTATTCTCCAATCCTCTTTAGAACTCTGCCCTACCACATTTCCTTTTGAAGGGGGCCGAAGACATTTCTCCACTTGCTGCCAATAGTCTTTCTTCGAAATTCTATTGAACGAGTCGATCCTCCCCTCTCGTTTGTTTTAACAACTTATCCTAAGGTCTCCTTGCCACGGATGTCGATGGATCCGGTTGCTGCTGGACGATTTGGTAATGGACTTGGTCTAGCTACCTCTGCGACTTGTTCTACTGGTGCAACTTTACTTGCCATTTGTGGTGCTAGTGCAAGGGCTTGCTGGTGCAACAATTACTTCCCTTGATTGATACGATCTGTTTGAGTGTCTTGAATAGACCTCATTCTCCTGATTTAGAACACTGATGAAACATTCTTTCGATTTTAATGTTAACCGATAAACAACGAATTGTTTGAAATACCTAATCTATGAAAGTGTTTAATGTGTGTATTTTATTAGGTTGAAATAGTGGTTTAGATATTTGGAATGAACCACCGGACTTTTTAAGTTCACCTCTAATCTAATTTTCCAAGTAATCATCGATCAGGCTTGGTTGGAGACCCTTGAGAACTCTCTCTTCAACACTTTTTTTTTCTACTGTTTTTTGGTGTTGGGCAAATTAGTCCTATGTCTTTCTTTTAGTTTGAAACTTTTCTTTTTGGAACAACAAAGGTCATAGGACCTAATTGAGTTTATTTGAATAATGTTTTCACTTTGGATTTAAATAATGGCTATGAAATTTTGAAATTTTCATTTTTTTGATAAACATTATGAGAATCAATGTTTATATTTTATGTGACCTGGTGAGTCTAGGAACATGATTTAATTGACAGGTACAAACAAATTTAGTAACAATCTTGTCTCTTAAGTGACCTTGATCTTGTACCCTATTTAATGACATTGTATTTATTATTGATATACGAGGGTAACTCGGTAAGTGTTCCCTCAAGGGCTGATTAAGGTGCAAAAGGAGTGCTTCCCCCTAAGATGCTCTGAAGCACATGTAAACTACTCTGCAAATTCTAAGACTAATAATTTGGAAACAGAAGCACAAGCACAATTCAAAGTTATATTGAAGGCAATTGCATGCCACAACAAAAAACTTGCTTTCTTCTCCATCCCACAATAGCCATGTCTCTCACTATTAATAATTATATTTTCATTCAAGCATTAGAACAAGAGGACTCAAAATATGCATAAGTTCCCTTTATTAAGCCCAACATCTAACCGTGAAAACAGTGATGATATGGTAAAAACAAAGAATCCAATTGAATACTACATCTCCAAGAAGCATCACATTATAGGCTTTTTCCAACAAAAGCAATGCAGGCATCAATTAGGCTTTGAAAACAGTTGTAACAAAGAAAACAATTAAATGATAGGCATAATATAGTTTTGTTTGGAAGCTGGAAAGTATGCAGAATTAAAAAGAAAACGCAGCAACACAATGTTAAACTAGCCACAGAAATGGAATGAACTACAGAAAACCCAACTTAAACTAGAATCTTAAAGAAGGGGAAAAAGAAAATGCACCTCTCTTCCATCAAGTCCCTTCATTGTTTGCAAACAGTCAATCTCAAAAATGAAATTATTTTCAGAAACATTCTCTAAGTCATTGGTCTTCATAAGCCTTCCTATATATTCACAAACAGGAGCCCCAGAGGGAATGAAATCCCAGGATCTGACAGCCCAACCTTTACTAGGTGTACGGAAAACCTGAAAAAGTTGGCAACCTGAGTATCTTAAAGTGGTCAAGTGTAGCAGTAAGGAAAAACTTATTTCAGACTAATAGAGCTATCAGGAACTTTAATTCAATCACCTCAAGTCGATACTTCAGTCCATGCTGCGAAGTTCGATTGACGCATGTGGGTCCACAGCCACAATTAGGGCCACATTCAATAACAACAGCTTTGGCTTCAATCAATCTGAAAAAAAAAAAATAAAGAAAATTTTGTTGATATCTATCTATTTACGCTTTATATACATTGTTAGAACATTATCTGATAGCTATAACTTTTACGTCAAATGGTTTCTAACATGGTATCAGAGAAAAGTTTATTAAGAAGGTCTTTTGTTCAAACCTTTTCACAAACATATCTGTTTATTTATCTCATCTATCAATCATATTTTTCTTACCAATTTATAAATGTAGTCAACATACCATCATGCCATCATGCATGTGAGTGGAAGTGATAACATCTATGTATTCACGCTTAATCCATATATTTGGACCATAATTTAACATACATTTTAGCCAAGTGGTTTGTAACAAGCTTCCAGACAAAAATAGCTACAACGAGATAGCAACAACGAAAAGTACATTAGAACATTGCAGCCAAAGACACAGAATTGGCATAGAGAACATTTACAAGCTAAAATATCCAAGCATATTACCAAATTCTTGGAATTAATACCCAAATATTCCCAAACTTCTGCGAGTAAGTTGTTATCAACAATTACTAATGTTCACGTACCAATATATAATGATGAATGATATCATATATCCATAAGTGTCACAAGTTAAAGAGTCAAACCCTCACCTGCCACCATCTTTGTGAACATAAGGAAAGTTGGAACCATTAAGTTTTGCACAAGAACAAGTACGAGGATCAACACAACTTCCTTTGCATTTACAACCACTAGAATCCACAGGAAATGAAACATCTTGTGCAATCTGCATAGACTTGATATATGAAAAACCTATATTCGTAAGAAATAAACACAAGTTAGAACAAAAAAAATTGAAAAACATAAATGCACTACATGTGTTACGTCAAACAAAAGACATTTGAATGGAAACAATATTACTAGTTCCTCTTCCTTCTTAGGTGCACAATCACCCTCCTCAGTTTTGGGCGCACAGTCAATCAGCCATCATCCTCCATTTTCAGGCTACGATGCATTAGTCACCCTCACGGCCTCACCCAACCTCCATTTCTCTTCCTTCTCAGTTTTGCGACAGGAAGGTATTTTTTTGATCGATCTACTTTTCTTTTTTTGTTTTTTATTTGCGCCTTCATCGTCTTCGTTTTTTTTAAAGGTTTTCCAACTGCTACTCCTTCATCTTCTTTCTAGTTTCTACGCCTTTAATGTAAATGAATTTCTTAAGTTTTAGGCTTTTTTGGGTTAGTTACAGCTCCGTATCTTTGGTGTACTCCATTTCGAAGCGACTACAGAGGTGGGGGAACATTTTGTAATTGGTGTTGAGGGCTGGGTTAGGCGAGAATGAGGATGGCCCATGCTTTTGTTTGAAGTTTATGTTTGGGCTCCTTCCCATGTTTGTAGCTCTCTTCTTATATCAATAACATTCTTGTTTCTTTTTTTTTTTTTTTTTAAAAAACGTAAATGGCCCAACTTGATTAACCTAACCCGACCCAATCGGACTTCAGGTTGGTCTGGTGGGGTGCCCAAAATATAAGAGGTCGAGTGGCATCAGGTGTCTTTTGATGCCACCCAAATAGGTCGGGTGGAGTGAGTTTGGGCCTCGCCACCTAACCAGACCTGACCCAACCTGCTTTCACCCCTATATGTTAAATGAATCTTCCCATTTGCTTCAATTTGATGTTGCATGGGAAAGGCTTAACTGTAATTTAACAAGTCAAAATGTTAAATTAGCTTGATCAATTACAGTCCAATTGGGCCACCCTTGAGGTTCGCAAAGGGTCTCGACATTGAGAGACTTGCATCTTCATAATCCCTTGCTTAATAACAATTCATTAACATGGTCTAATTTCAAGAACCTAGTATGTTGCAAAATGGGTCAGTTTTTATATGGTAATGGATGGCCAACCAAATTCTCATATTGTGCATACAAAAGGTAGGAGGCACGCTTATGTCCAATCATTGGGTGATAATTCTAATTACAAGCAAACCAAAGTGGGGTCCAGCTCTAAGAAGGTTTGATGGTAGGCTTGCTTCTCACCCTATTTTTTGAAATATATATATATTACAAATTGGTGACAACAAGACAATCCCAATGCGTGGAAAGAATATAAATTCATGCAAATCTTAAGGCTTTTTGGGTGCGATGCTATGAGTAAGGAATACAAGTGTTGGGTAAGTAGGAGATCAAAAAAAGGAATTTGAGGACAGGATTAGGGAACTAGATTACATGGAAGGGGGCATAAAATGGGATGAAGTGTTGAGGAGGGAGATCTTGTGGCACACTTTGTGGATGTGTTTGAAATTGGGGGAGTAGGGTTGACATGGAGTCTAATACTAGAGGAGGAAATTGGAAAATTGGAGGACCAATTTTTGGAGGAAGAATTCAAAATGGCAAGCTCTTAATGTGATGGGTCCAAGGCGATAGGCCGGATGGATTTTGTATGATGGTTTTCACAAGGAGTTGGGAGATTGTGAAGGATGACTTATTTAAGACGATGGAAGAATTCCATAGAACGAGATTGGCATATCCACCTTGTTCCTAAGAAGAATGTAGTGAGGAAGGTTCAAGATGTTCACCCCATTAGCCTCATAACAACCTTAAATAAAATCATTGCAAATGTTTTCGCTAGTAGAATTAAAGCGGTAATGCATGTATCATATAAGAGAATCAAATGACATTTGTAAAAGGAAGACAAATAATGGATACAATGCTGGTCGTAAATGAATTAGTGGAGGTATATAGAGAGGGAAAGCGCAAAGGAGTGGTGGTAAAGATTGATATAGAAAAGGCTTATGACATAATAGATTGGAAATTTCTTAAATTTGCTTTACAAATAAAGGATTTGGGGAAAGGTAGACAAGATGGATACAAGAGTGTTTAGCGTTAGTTTCTTATTCCATTGTTGTTATTGGCAGACCAACGGGGAAAATTAAAGCTACAACGGTGTTAAGCAGACCCAATTTCTACGTTTTTTTTTTACACTAGTCGTAGGTATAATGGTAGGATTGCTAGATATCAGAAGAGAAGTATAAAACATAAGGGCTTTGAGGTGAGGAAAGAGTTTGTTGAAGATACACTTTTATTTTTGGAGGTGAATAAGGAGAATATTGTGAATACATTTAGAATAGTGCAAGCTTTTGTTGAATATTAAGGATGCGAATAAATAAGACCAAAACCCACATTTTTGGCATCTCAATCCCAAAAGATTGGGTGGAAGGGACTGAACAAAGGATTCATTGTTAGTAAGGGGACGACCAATGAAGTATTTTAGGATGCCACTAGGGGAAGGGGGAACCGTGTTACCAAAAGGAGAAGACTAACACTAACAAAATTCGGCATTCAATGCACCACTAGCATATTATATGTCCATGTTCAAGATCCCTGAGTGAAGGACAAGGGATTGAGAAAATGATGAGAGAGTTCCTATGGGAGGAAATGGAGGAGGGCAGGGCTCATACTTGATTGATTGGAACCAATTAATGAAGGAGTCGGAAGGACTAGGAATTGGGAATGTATTAATGAGGAACAAAGCTTTGGCAAGGACGTAGTTATGGAGGTTTCCAAGAGAACGGCATCAATTGTGGAAAGGGTGAAGTAGCTGACCTAGATTAGCAAATAACTGCAAAAATGTAGATTGATGTTCCACATATTCGGCATTTAGCAAAACTAAATGCCATTTGGAAGGCACAAATGCCATTGAAAGTAAAATCCTAGCATGGGTAGTTGCAAAAGAGAGAGTCAATAACAAATTTCATCGTCATGCTACTACTTACGTAAACAAAGTGGCAAAACGGCTGCATGTGTTTCTTTCGTGTGCAATTATACAAGTGAACTATGCTTCATCCATTTCGAGACATCGTAGAAAGGGAGTTAAAGGCTAATTGTCTGGTTGCAAGTATGGTTGTGATATGGTGTGTATGGAAAGAGATAATCACACGTCTGTTTGAGGACAAATTCTTGCCTTCAACTGTGATATGAGAAGAATCACAAACTTTAACATCCATTATGGATTAGTGGTTTTCCTCTTTGGATATGCTATGTCAGGTTACTTAAGAGGGTCGGACAAGATATTCCTCATTATAAGTGTGTAACAGTGTATAAAATGTAAATGAAGTGGGATGGGTTATATAAAACCAACACACAAGAAAGTCCTCATTATGAGAAAGAATACAACCCTGTACATTTAAACATATGTCAATGAAATGTTTGTTTCTTAAAAAAACACAATTGAACAATATTACTTTCAGGCTATGACAAAGATCAATGAAAACCAAATGGAACCATGCCACCCCTTTGTGTGTTCCCATAAGAACTCCGCATCAACTTCTCAGTCCTCGAAACCCCCCATTATCATGATTTTGAAAATTAACAAATAGTAAGTGGGTGAAGCATCCAAAACTGATTTGATTAGAGTAAGCCATCCCCCTTTAGACAAAAAATTGCATTTCCATTGAATCTAAATCCCACCTTTGAGACTAGTGTTTTCCAAAAAGATAATTAGATTCATTCCCTCCCAACAACATCTCCAAATACTCCAATGGGCAACTTCCGTTTGCACATACGATCCATGATTCAGTTCCTTAAATCCACTTATCTGGAACTAAAATCTCTACAATTAGACTCTTGCCTATGTTGATTTTCATGCTTGAGACACAGCAAAAGCATCGAACTATCTTAATTGCAATCAGAATATACTCCTTTTACCCCCAAAAAAAACAAGGTACCATCCGCAATTTGTAAATGTGACGCAATACTTCCCCCCTCCCTACTACGAAGCCCCTAAAAATCCTTGCTCCCTTAGATTTCTCCATTAATCTTTCCAAGACATCAACAACCACTATAAAAAGAAAAGGGATTGACAGGTCTCTTTGTCGCAGTCTCCTTCTTACCCTGAGGGTGGCCATTCACAAAAATGTAGTAGCTGAAAAAGAATCAAGCAACCCCGAATCAATATCATGCCAAATAAGTTTTCACTGCCCCTGCCAAATGAATCAGTCACCACAAACTTGTACTGCCATCACATTAAATTTTTGAGGATCAAATTGTAATGAAATAAAATAACCAAAACAGCAACATGTGCGACAAGTTATGGAAAACGATGCAGTACCTACTGAAAAGAATACGCGGATCAAAGCTACAATCAGAGAAACAAATAACAGTCACTGCCAACACAAGCACTTAAACAAAGAATTGAACTTGCCCATGGGTGCAATAGGTGGATCATCAACCGAATTTGTAACAGGTATGGGAATATTTTCTTGACCGCCACTTAAATCTGCGCATACCAACCTACATCCAACCAGCCAAAAAGAAATGCAAAGAACAATTCAATATACCATAGAAAGATGTGAATAGTGAAAATTTAAAGGTTGTACTGTGATCTCATACCCACGCAATTCTGAAATAGATCTAGGAGCTTGTGCTTTGACATATTGCACCTACATTGATCAGTCAAGAAAAGCTCCAATATCAACAAAAAAAAAATTATATAATAAATACATTATAAAAAAAAAACTTAATAACATTCCTACTCAATAGTCTATTGGCTAGACTCAATAGCTTAAATATCTAGTCCTTTTGCATTTTTTGGTCTCATTTTCTTGGCACATCACAATCTAAAGTGAGAATTTCACAATTTTTTTTTATCTCTATTTTGAAGATTGCACGGGATTACTCCTTTGTCAAGGAGTAGAATCATTGACCTTACCAATTTTTTTTTTTTTTACCTTTCAACAATTAATTTTGGGATTAATTGGCACCCAAAATTAAACTAAAATATGGTCCGATCTCATGCATACAGAATACGGTAGGCTGAAATAAAAGTATCACAACCCACCCATTTATCCAACCACAACAAGATAAAAATAACCTAGAAAAATGGTGCGTTTGCTTTATCCGATGTTGTTTTTATTTCTTTCATCCATAGAAAATAACCTTGAAAAAAAAACAAAAACCAAAAAATGGATAACTCTACTTTTAAATCAATTATATCATATCTTATCTAATCTAATAAAAATAATCTCATCCTCTCTTGCGCACCCAATGACCCTTTGTTGGGAATTCCAATCCACAACATGGCCTTGCATACTCTTCCCAACAACAGCAGAAGAGAATATGCAAACAAAATAAAAAATCAAACTTGCACCATGTTACAAAAACATTTGCATGTGCCATACAAGACTAAGGTACTTTAAAGTCTGATACACATTTCTAAAAGCCCCAAAATACAAAACTAAAAATCATATCTACAGATCAAGAGAGCCACGAACATTAAGTACTGGGTAAAGTTATTTTAAATTTTTAAATGAAATAACATAGAAGACAAGGCACTAATAAAACAAGAAAAATGAAATGCATCATGAGAAGAACGCAATCAAAAGCAAAGTAAAGAATTTGAGAACAGTAAAACCAAAAGCACCTTACAGTTAAGGGATATCGATTTTAACAGAAGAAAAGTAAAGTTCCTTCTTAAACGATTCAAGTAGATATTGAAACATGTAACTTTTAAAGATGACAGGATGTAGAATACTTGGCTAGTGGTAAGAATTGGCTGCCCTTCTGTCCGCTTCAACCGATACTTGAAAACAGTAAAACCAGAAGCACCTTTCTCAGCCCAATAACTGACAACCTGGCAATTTTGCAACTAAAAATTAGGATGTAGTCCATTTTGTACTTTTCGAAGGGAGGTAAACCAAGAAATCCAAAACAACAACCAAAACCCTAAATTACAATCACCTTCACAATTTTTGAAAAAAAAAAAACAAGACAAGAAAAATATATTAATCAAAGAATAAGTATGTCTTCTCATGCTGAACGAGTTATCTGATCAGGTGCAAACCATTACAAACTATGAAGAATATTACTCCAATTACAGATCCATTGATCAAAACTATACCCCTTGGCTAACCTATTGACCGAGACCTATGTTGTAGACAAAACTTGGGATCTCTCCTACAAAAGCTCCATGAGACGATGTTTTCTCCTTCAATATTCTGTGATTTCTTTCATCCTAAACTGTGTATCAGATCACCAAAACAATTATCTTCCAATAGTTCTTGATGGAGTAGACAGCTATACTACAAGAAATTTTGAAGAAATTTGCTGAAGATGGCATTGGAAGACTTGGCAACTTGGTCCACCAACTATTCCAAATTTAAACTAAATAATTTCGATCCAAATATAGTGGCACCTTTTTCAAAGGTAGGCAAAGACAATTGAGACCCATTCCAAATAAACAAGCACAAAGGCAGTTAATCATATTAGCGTGGAATCATCAACCATGGGCACACAAAATTGACATCAACTCTCACATGCGGTCAAACAGACATGAACATTCAACCTCATGGTAGGTGGACAAGATACAAAACCACTAGACATAGATTTGATTGCTAGCATGATATTTTACTAAACAATGATTAGTTTTAGAATTCTAAAAAGTCATCTTGATTATGAGAAATATGTCATAAGAAAATGTTATTCAACACAATGATTTCATGTTCCTCAAGTAGAAACTACTCAACTCAAAAGCCATAGTTTGGAGTTAGAAAGCCCAACAATGAATATCAAGCCACTAACACTCTCATCCACATGAGGTCCATTCTACATAGACCTCATGTAGAATTGAGTGATTGAATTGATAATTGAGTGCTTCAACATAAACTGTAGCTGTTCACATCGATAATTTCATTGAAACACCTTAGAAAATACCAAAAACACTCAGGTTTTCATGCAAACCACAATCTAATAGGAACTATGTATTTCTATTAGATATGACATAGACTCTTTTGAAGCACGGTGAATTAACAAAAACAAATTTAAAAACTATTTAAAATACTATAAAAATCACAAGAGACATTACTAGAAACATTACTAGAAACACCGAGAAACATTACTAGAAAAAATCAAGCAACCATTAAATTTACAACATCCTTAACCAATATTTCATGTCGTATGTTAAATGCTACATATGGAGAAGATGCAAATGCAAACAACAAGACTTGAACTCAACCAAACCTAAAAGATAAAACCAGTAGGCAAGCAAAAATACTGCAAATGAACCACATGACATCCTTTTTTACATTATTATTCTTTATTTTACAAAAGAAACCACCAAACCTCAAAGATGTAAATTATAGGAAGGCAGAGTTGGAGAAGGGGACACTCTGCCCCTATTCCTTTATACATTAGTAGCAGATACCTTCACAAGAATTGTGGAGAAAGAATTAGAGCAGGAAAAGATGGAAGGGATGCAGGTGGGCAAGGATAAGATCCACATCATACACTTGTTGTCTGCAAATGACTGTCTGATCTTCCTACGCAATGAAGAGAATTCTACCCAGGCTATTGTTAATGCCCTTCACACATTCTACTTTCTATCAAGATTGTCAATAAATGGAAACGAAAGCCAATTGTTGAGAATAAACATACACCCTGAAAAGGTGAATAGATTAGCTAATGAGATTGACGTCTCCATGGGAAATTCGCCAATTAATTATTTGGGTTTGCCACTAGGGGGAAACCAATAACTTTGCATTTTGGGATCCGGTGATCAAAACTATCAAGAAAAAGGGTGGAAGGCCGGAGACAAGGATAATTGTGAAGGGTTGCTACTGCTGAAAACAGTCCTTGAAGTTATTCCAACATATTTCCTATCCATCTTCCAAATGCCAACCAGGGTAGTTTCTACAATTGAACAATCCATGCAGAGGTTTCTCTAGAAAAGTAAGCAAAAGGAGAAAGGGCAACACTTAATTAAGTGGGACTAAGTTTGCAAGGATATGCACCATGGTGGATTAAGGTGAGCAAGATTCTAATGAGGAATGTTGCGTTAAGAGGAAAATGGTTTCGGCATATGAGGACAAAACCAAAGATGGCATGGGCTACAGTCAAGAGTATACCTGGATCTAAAGCAAATGGCAGGGAGGAAAGTACTAGCAACAAAAGTATTCTAAGATCACCTAAAAAATGAATGTTAAAGATTTATCTTAAACTTAGAAACAAAGGTTAGAACGTGAAAATGAGAATCAACTAGATTTATGGGAGGAGAGTTGATGTGGTACTACTAGCTTGAAGGTGATGTTGACATATCTGTACAAGATGTCAAAAAAGCATAATGCCCCCATAATTAATTTCATGGCTCATTGCAAAATAGGCGAAAAAGAAAATTGGATGTGGAATCAACATCTAAACAAGAACATAAAGGAGAACTATATGGATGAGATAACAGAGCTCCTGAATATTCTGAATGTTTTTCAAACCTCGAAAGAGGAGAACAAACCTATTTGGACTAGGGATCCTCGCCACACACTCTCTATTAGATTGTTTATGTTGAAATTGGATCCTAGTTCTCTCCATCCTTCCTTTTCGAATGCAATATTCACTTGGTTTACAAAGACTCCGACAAAAGCTAAAATTTTAGCTTGGATCATTTGTCTAAAGAACATCAATTATGCAAAGGTTTTTCAGAAAAAGTATCCAACTTATATGTTGTGTCCTTCTACATATTTTATGTCCAGCAAAGATGTTGAAAAGGTTCAACATCTGTTCAAGCAATGTAAAGTTATAGAGGCAGTGTGGTAGAAATGGTAGCAGAAGCTAAAAAAGGTCATTCCACTCTCTATGGAAGATTTTTTCAAGCTCAAAGATAGCGTCCTTCCAATCTCACTCAAAGAGCATTGGAGGAAAATTTTATTTGCTATCTAATACAATATTCAAGAGGAGAGGAATGCTCATATATTTAAAAACAAGTATAGGATAGTTGAAATGCTTTGTGAGAGATCCATGATTTTGTTTTCTACATGGATCTCCACTTCGAAATACCTCATCTAGCAGCGCTTTCTTTATTAATATATTATCTTTAGTTTCTCTACAAGAAAATAAATAAATAAATAAATAAATAATAGGTAAGTATTTGATATTCCATATCAAGCAACTAAGCAACTCCATTATTTATACGTCTATAAGACCACATGCATATTGACTCCTAAAAAACTTATGATAGAAAACATTTTCTAAGATCTTCAAATTTAGCAAAAAAGTGTGGCTAGATATGACAAAAAAATAGTAGCCAATCAATATATATACCAACTAGCACAAACACATGAATATAGAAAGTACAAACTTAGAACCCACCTTATACAAACCATCATATGTGTAAACCTTGCCACAATAACTACTTGCACATTCATGTCCACGAATGACTCTCACGGGCACAAATTGTTCCATATTATTCTAAAAGCAATCACAAGAACTTATGTCAAATATCACCACAAGTAGACAAAAAAAGAGCTACTATGAATTCACAAAAGCATTTAAAACAAATGCTAACACTAACAATGAATAATTTAGGGTAAACTTCACCAGACCTCAATAGTTGCAAAATTGTTGTTGTGCAACATGGACCATGGCCTAATATTAAAAGTTTTGAAAACAACATAATAGTGGGAAATTGAGTGAAATACATTGCACAATTGTCTGGTGCATCATTTTCACATTTGTGTTTCTAGTCTCAACAACAAAAGTAGCATTCCACAGGCCACTATCTCGGATATATGTTTATTTGCTTTTTGCTTTTCCAATTTAACTTCCACCAAGATAGTCAAGATCAACATCATACTTGATATCAATCAGGAATTCTTATAAAAAGCATTGTTGAAATCGATCATTAATTGTAACATCTAATAAATCTCTTAGATCACACATACGCTCACATGCAAAGAGTTTTGAATGAAGCAATATAACACTTGTAACATCTAAAATAATCCAAATTGTTGGGAATGTATAGACTTTTAGTTTATATGTTTAACTGGAATGCTAATGAAAGAAATAAAATTATACACTATAGAATAAATTGTAAAATTACAAACAAGGTGTTTAGCATGTCCCAAACTTGCATGCACAGCTAAAGAAGGAGAGAAGAAAAGAGAAGAGTGTAGAGCAAAGAAGAAAAGAAAACGAAGAATTTCATTGTTGTAAGCTGAGGATCAAAGTATTTTAATATGTACTTCATTGATTTTTCTTGTCGACTTTTTTCCAATGAAAACATGGTTTAAAGCAAGAAGGAGCACATGACATGGAATAGAGAATGGGAGAAGAGGAAAAGAAACACAAGAAAGGGGCGGCAAAAGGCAAGAAACAAGTCATGTCAGAACAAGAGGCCTTGTGAACAAGATAATAGAAGATTTTGGAGAATGACAGACATGAAAACGCCAAAAATGCAAAGGTCTTAATAAGCTACACGAGGGATACACATGTGGCAACTCGAAATAGAAGTATTAGGAAGTGAGACAGCCGAAGCATCCAAAGCTTTTGTACAAAGTGGAAGTGGTTAATAGTTTGAGTACGAGAGAGGAAAATATTAATCGTGGAGGCGACAAGAAACAAAACATTTTGCTTATTTGTTGATGAAGAAATAGCACGGTGGCTAAAAAAGGATGTAAAGAGAGACATGACAAAGAATAGAGAAGGTGGCTTCAACAAAATATAGAGGGGCAAACTATGTAGTACTTGAGTGAAAGAGGAAACATTATGAAGGTGACAAAGTTAATACAAGGAAAACAGCAAGCTATCTATACACCAGAAGGAGAGGGAGAGAGAGTGGGGAGTGGGAGAGAGTGTGGGGAGGAATTTGAGAGAGGCTCTGGAGCAATAGTAAAGGGTCGAGAAAGAGAGAAGGAAACGGATGAAAGAGGCAAACAAGAGAAACAAAAACACAGCAATAGTCAAGTGGAAGGTGGAAAGAAGGGTGTACTAAGTTCAAAGCCCCAAAAGTAGAAAATATGTTCAAGGCCTGGAGCAACCAAGAAACTCTACATTAAGGCACTAATAGAAATGCATACCTTTTGCAAATTGATGTGTTACGGGATGAAAGAAACAACATATTGTAAAAAAGAGAAGAAGAAATCAGTGCATGGAGTATGGAGAACGGCAGTATCCTTATTTCCCACATGGGTGGCGCCATCAAGTGTGTCTATAGGACATAGTTTGATAGTGGACTAGGCATTGAAGCTCCATTCTGTATGATACGTAGCAAGAATGTATATTAAGGGAGAAAACTATATCTAACTCTCAGTATTTTTAAATTTTGTACTAGTTGGGATAATTCATGACTCCCTATGATGCATGCAACTTGTATATTAATGACTATATTTGTTCCTTTTGAAAAAAAAAAAAAAAAAAAGAAAGAAAGAAAGCAAAGAAATGGTCTTGTTGGCCTACACAAGTGCAAACAAAAAGAACAAGAAAGAAAAAGAAAAGTCGCCATTTTGTGTTACGAAGAGTTGATAAAAGAAGATGAAGAACATATCTTTGTTGGAATCCCTTGTTGCCAGCACCATGACGATACTGCCATGGTATACGTTTGGAATGATGGTGAAAAAATCTTAAAAATACATTAAAGAAAAAATGACTTTTATGTTTATTTTTTATTTTTTAGCGAGAGCGGGTGCACCTGAATCGCTATCCTAATGATCCAACTATCTAGATCGTGATTCAACCACATAAAGCGTAAATTCTTGATCCTACAACAACCTAAATCTAGATCTTGAGAACCATGGTTCCCACTTTATCCAAATGATATTTGTAAATACATAAATCAATATTTTTTTAATTTTACTTTCCATCTTTCCTATCTCTTCTTAGCATCTACTTCCCTGAAAACAAAAAAAATTTATTTATTATTAACAAAGTAAAAAAAAAATTATGACGTTTGTGCACTTTTCCATGTATTTTGCCCTTTTTTTTGTACTCTAAAAGTGTAATCAAGTTTATTCTAAGTTTTATAAATATAAATAATTCAAAGATACAAATTGAGATTTTTCAAATGAACTTTACAAAACATCTTTTCTACAAATATATTATCAAATTATTAGATGATTAAATCAATTCACTAGTAGGGGGATGTAGGTGACCCGACCAACCCAACCTCACCATTTCATGTAGAGTTGGGTTGCGTTTAAAAGAAATATCAGGTTGGTCGGGTCCGACATAAAAAGGTTGAGTTTCACCCGACCTAACCCACTATATACATATAAACCTAATATTCTAAAATCCTATACATTCTAAAATATATTATATTCTAAAGTACTCTCTAATCTACATGCTAAACTCTTAACCTATTTTAATCTCTATTAAATTACTATATAAATACTATGTCTATATCTAAACTCTTAACCTAAATAAAAAAATTTTAATTATCATGCGTTTCTGATTAAGTCTCACATGTTATCAAGAGGCTTTCCATGAAAAATTTTAATATATAATTGTATGTAAAACTTTCCTTAAATCATATCATACCATATGATTTCTTTAAAATAACTTATTATAAAAAAAAAAGGTTCAAACCCGACCAACCTAACCTAACTCGACGTCAAGTCAGGATCGAGTCTGGTCAAGTTGGCTTACCTCAAAAGGAGATTCGGTCCAGTGGGAATCGTGGGATTTTGGGCTAAAACCCGACCTGACCCAACCCAACTACACCCCTAGAGGTAGTAGTCATACGAAATATTCTGATTGAAAATACTACTATTTTAATTATAAAGGTCAAAATTGTCATTATTGTGCAGGACCTTAAGAAACACTACAAATGCACAAATAAGCATTTTAGGTGTGTTTGATAGAGCTTTTTGCACAAGTATCCTCTTTCAAAAGCGATTTTTGAACTTTTATCTGTCTCTGCATTGTTGTCATTTATGTAAGCAAGATGAAGAGATGGTGGATCACTTGTTCTTGGGGTGTACTTATTCCAGAGATGTGTGCGCCCGATGGGAGCAAAACTTTCCAATTTTTCTGAGGCCAGTGATCAGGCATTCCAATTTAATTTATGTCCCTCTTGGGAGCAGGTTATTATAAAGGTGGAGAGGTCGTTGGATGTTGGTGAGTATGACAGTGATTTGGTAACTTTGGAAGGAGCAGAATGCGCTGATTTTTTAGGTGAAATCTCGGTAGTTTGCCTTGCTTTGGGTGGATTCTCAATACTTAGCATGTTTTTGAATTAGTAACTATCAAATGTCCTTGGGTTATTCCATGTCAGAATGGTTCAGAGGGTGGGGAAATGTTCTATCAAATGCTAGGGTGAGTGGAGGAAAGTTGTAAACGGTTTTTGTAATGGGTGATTTAGTCTGTATTTTGTATTGTCTTTTCTGTCAATAAGTCTATTCGTTTCTTTTTTTCTTAAAGTATCTTCTTTCAAAAAATAAAAAACAAAAAATCTTACTTTAGAAGCACATCTTCGAAAAATGCTCCCATAAAAGTTCTTGCAAATGGGGCCCACCACGAAGACAAAATCCAGTAAAAAGGACTAGCTAGAAATCATTTTACTTGTTAGCTAGAAATCGTTTTAATTGTGCACTCTTGTTGAATGGAATGAGCACACCACAGTTATTTGTGTTAGCATTTGGAATATTGACAACGATGGCAAAAGAATCAATCCAAAGATTTGTCAAATTAGAGAGAATGGCAGTGACATCATTTTTTCATTAAAAATTAAAGAAACATAGAAAGCAAGGTCTCCACATGATGGATTGATGTCAACTTGACTTTTTCTACTCTTACGTGGCAAAAAATGCACAATTTCTATTCATGGCCTAACCAATAACAAATAAATACATTCCACTATTTATATATAGTTTGTTTTGCAAATAAGATTAATTGTGTTTAACTTTTGAAACTTAAATAGCAAATACAATTTTATGAATTATCACAATATTGTGAACTGGTTAAAAATTTAAATTTGCTCATATTACAAAGAACCACGACTACTTGTACAAAAACTCCATAAGAAATTTGAGGTCAAAAAGCCTAAGCAACATCATAAAAACAATCCATAATCCTCATAAAATATACCTTGATCCATGTAACATTTAAAGAGGCAAATGAAATAAAAGCATGACTTCAAAGACAGCATTAAAAAAGCAACAATTAGACTAAAAATCAAACCTTAAGAGCTAAGTTCCCACGAAGCATCATCTGATCACTAATTTGCCTCTTATCACCAAGTAAATTGTTTCCCCCTTGACCAGTATACACAACTTCCTCTGAATTATCCAAATCATCCTCATACATTCCAGAAAGTACAATTGAGGTAGCAATTGGGAAAATATAGCCCTTGTACTCCTCCTGTGGGAATTCCAAAACTCAAAATTTTGACATCTTCCAAAACTTCTATTTAAAATTGACTTTGTCAAGGAGCAAAAAGATTAAAATGCATGTTGCATAATTTCAAAAAAAAAAAAAAAAAAAAAAAAAAAAACGTAAAACCACCAATTTCAAATGAAATATGCCGCTTACAAAATTTGGTATGTCATAAGATGATAGTCTTTCACTTAAACCAATTTAGGGTTCATTAACACCTGACATAGCTTATAAATGTGTTGATCCATATCCAAAAGAAGAATAAAATAACATATTGAAGCATATCAACTAAGGCCTAAATATAAACTAAAAACAATCAATTGTCAATAAACTATAATTCAATTTAATATCAATTGAATTTGATTTAACCACGCTACAATCTTCAATTCAATTTGGATTGGACTGAAATGAAATAAACTTTAAATTCCACTATTATGGCATAAAATGATAAAATTGAACACCACTAAGGTCTATCAAGCATACAATTCATCTCATAGAAGCAATCGTTAGTTATGGCATTACCCTCAAAGAAAAGGAAATGTGAATAACATGAATTAATAAAAAAAACTATGAAGCCATCGTTACAATCAATACTTCCATTAGAAAAAAGTCACAAATGCCTATTACTTTACTAAATAAAAAATCTTACAGAGCTTTTAACAATTTTTTGAATTATTAGACCTGATCAAATCTACAATGAATCTTAACCATTTAATACTTAATCCATTTCAAGTCACATATTATTTTCCAAATTCCACCATAAATTGATTTCAGCTTAAAATTAAAATTTCATTCGGCCAAACCCAATTTAGTCTGGTCAATTAGTATAAATATGTGTTTTAAAACATTTGCCAACAATCTGATAAATCATAAAAAAAAAACCAATTTTATGGAATTATGAAATATTATTAATGATCAAAAGTCAAAAGTTAAAAGATCTACATTTAAAGGAAACATAAAAACTACCATGGAAGTTTGCAGTCCATTTATCCCCAATTCATACAAAAAATAAAAAATAGAAGGTGTAAAATTACAGGAGCATCAAGTTTTCAGAGGACAAGTGGCGTGGACCAGCTTTGTTTCCATCCTAGTACCCTAGGATATACAAACTATTAAGACTTCATAAGGCTATCATAGCTTCCTTTAGAATGGAGAATGGTGAAGCGAGATAGTACAATCAAATTTGGGATCTGAAGCTAAAGAGGAATTTGAATTTGGAATGAGGAGCAGGCGATAATAAATACAGCTGCTAGAGAGCGTAAGATAATCACAAGCTCCAGAGAGGACCATTTGGCTAAAGAAAGGATCGTGAGAGTTCACCCAACACTCCATTCAAAACTACAACACAACCAACCAAACCAGACCAAAGTAGCAAACTTCATATGGTCAACAAAAAATCCCAACAAAGGAAAAATTACTAAGATAGTTAATCATCTTACAGAATTTAAACAATGTTAATATGATAACAAAAGAAGAGCCATAACATGGCTCTCTCACCTTATTGGTGTTGTCATTGTAGGGAGGCAAGTGAGAAGATCAAAGACATATTTGACAGTTGTACATTAATCACATCTATATTGAGGAAGACGAAGGAAAGCGAGAGCTGATGGGTGCACCAACAAAGGAGCAACTTTTGAAGCAATGCCTAGTTTGAGGAAGTCTCCCATAAAAAAGTATTGGAAATGTGCACTTTTACGATTTGCTATGCAGTATGGGAAGAAAGAAACAAAAGTTTTCAAAGGAAAAGACGCAAAAATAGATCAAGTGTCGAAGCAGTCAGTGATCTTGTTTGCCACTTGTGTGACCTCATTTAATTCAAGGAAGGGATGCAACTTTAGGGAGCAATTAAGGAACTGAAGAGGCATTTTCTAAGTAATGCAGTGTAAATTTCTGATCTCCAATTAATGTCTGAAGAAACTTAATGCATAGAGACATTTCATCTCCAACTTTTCAATATTAATACAAATGGTTTTTTTTCAGAAAAAAAAAATCTAAAATCTAAAACCCCTAAAGAATCAATTCTTGATTCTTGATAGTTGTTCAAATTTGCCTCATCATTCCTACCTTCTTTTAAAAAGGTTAAAAATTGACAAGAGACAACTGACGGTATTTAGAATGTTAAAAGCGCTTCCCAAGTCATTTCTTTTCCCCTTCATGTTGTCATCTCTGTAAGCAAGATAGCGAAGCTTTTGAGCTTTTAATATTCAGATGCCCCTTTTCTAGTTACGTCTAGGCAAGGTGGAGAGCTCACTTTCAGTGTTGCAGGATGGAGGTAAGCAAGATAGTCAGTTTAGTATTTGTCCAGTCTGGGATCAGATTAGCCAGAAGCAGAGAGCTAATTGAATGGTGGCTTGCTTGGCGGTCCTATGTTGCATGTGGATGGAGAGAAACGCTAGGATTTTAAAAGATAGGGCTCGTCCTCCTATTGGATGCAAGGGTGGAGAAATATTTTGTAGTGCTTGGGAACGGGTATGTGGTGTGAGTTTTGAGTGATGTCTCCTTACTGTAAATTCTTTTTTCATTTCAATAGAATTTCTAGTTTCTTTCAACCAAAAATAAAATAAAAAAACCTAGCATTCAAAAACACAATATTAAAAAGTTGTGCTAATAGGAGGGAAGCATCTTTGAAGGCCAAAAATGAATAAATAATTGACAAGCAAGAAGCGTTACTCAATAGAAAATAGAATTTGGAGAACAAAAAGTTGGTTTATCAATCATTGCTTTAACTCTTAATAGCATACACAATCATATGTTCATCCCAATACTTGAAAATGCAATCTCGCACGCAATGGAAAAACTACAAATGACAATGTATTGTGGCAACTTTACATTTTGTGTTGGGTCTTTATTTGAAAAACGACAACTTTGAGTTAAGTTTGTGGAGGCCTTGGGATCAAGACTAATTAACCGGTCTCTTGATAATAGAACTAAATTCTCAAACCCAATTTTTTTGTGAAAAAAAAAATTGAAGATAACACATTAATAATGAAATCCCTGCTAGATGAGGTATCTAGACAAGAAAGTTACGTCTATAAAATATTGTGTCAATTACACAATCATTCTAAATAGGTGTAACCTCGAGCTAGAAGAGAACTAGAGATCAAATCGAAAATTAAATTATGCAACTCTCCCAAATCATTTCCACAATTTAATATTCGTCTTTCAACATACAAGCATTCCTCTCCACACACGTACTATACCAGATAACAAACAAAATTGTCCTCCAATACTCTTTGAGAGAGATTGGAAGGACGGTACATGGAATCTTGAAAAAATCATCCATAGATGGTGAAATGATCTTATTTAGCCTTTTGTTGCCATTTTCACCACATTGCAACTATAATTTTATGCTATCCAAACAGATGTTGTACCTCTTCAACATCTCGCCTACACATACAACACATAGAAGGACAAGACAGATTGGATGTGTTTTTTGCATAACCTCTGCACTATTACTCTTCATTAGACAAATAAGTCAAGCTAAAATTTCAGCTTTTGTCAAAGCCTTTGCAGAGCAAATAAAAATTGCTTTGGAAAAGGAAGGATGTTGAGAGCTAAAATCCAGTTTCAGCATAAACACTTTAATAGAAAAGGTGTGGCAAAGATCCCCAATCCAAATAGGGTTGCCCTCCCCTTCAGGGGGTGAAAAGCATTCAATACATTCAAGATCTTTGTTATCTCACCCATGTAGTTGTCCCCAATGTTATTGTTTAGATGTTGAGCCCACAACCAACTCCCCCTTTCACTTATTCTGTTATAAAGCATCCAATAATTTATGGGGGCGTTAAGCTTTTTTCACATCTTATACATATTTGGGAACATCAACTTCAATTAACAATGTCACACCAATTCTCCTCCTACAAATCCCCCGGATTCTCAATTTCCCACTTTCAAACCTAACTAGTTTCTAAATTTAGGATAGATCCTAAACATTAATTTCCAAAGTAATCTCAGAGTACTTTGTTGCTAAAACTTGGTTCTCTACCATTAGCCAAAGATTTATGTCTACGCTTAACTTTAGCCCACATCATCTCTGGTTTTGTCCCCATATGCCACAACCATTTTTTCCTCAACGCAACATTCCTCACTAGAATCTTGCCCACCCCTAATCCACCATGGTGCATGTTCCTACAAACTTGTTCCTATTTAAGTGTTGACCATTCTCCTTGTCCACACTTTTTCAAAGAAACCTTTGCAAGGGTGGTTCAATTACAAACTACCCTAGTTGGCATTTGGAAATGGAGAGGAAATATGTTGGAATAGGTTCAAGAATTGTTTTCAACAATAGCAATCTTTTACCACTTGACAGCTAGCTTTCTCTCCAATCTTCCACTCTTTTCTCGTTTTTGTTTGAATCACTAATTCTCAAAATGCAAAGCTTTTCTGGTTTCCCCCAAGTGACATACCCAAGTAAGTAATTGGCCAACTTCCCATGGAGGCATCGATTTCATTAGCCAAGCCACTCACCTTTCCAGGGTGTCCATTTAAACCCACCAGTTAGCTTTTGTTTCCATTGAATGACAGCCCTAATAAAAAGTAGAATGTGTGAAGGGCATTGACTATAGTCTAGATAGACTTCTTTTCATTCTTTATGAAGATCAAGTAATCATCTACGGACAACAATTGTGTCATGTGGATCTTATCCTTGCCCAACTACAGCTCGTCCACCTTCTCTAACGCCAGCTTTTTCTACAATTCTTGTGAAAGTATCTGCGACTAATGTATAAAGGAACGAGGACAATGGGATCCCTTGTCGCATACTTCTGGACCCTTCATTCTTCCCCCTTGGCCTCCCATTTATGAACAAAAAATAATGTATTGAAGCCACGCAACCCTAGAGCATTTTCTCCACCATTGTCCAAAACCCTTTCTCTCAAGAACAAAATCCAAGAATCCCCACTTGACGAATCTGATACCTATTCCAATTTGACGTCCACAAGCTTCCCCAGTCTTCTCAAATGTATACCTATTCCAATTTGACGTCCATCCAGTTATTCAAGCATGCCACTGATGTCCCTTATAAGGCCATCTCTTCTTGCTAACCTTCAATGTAAAATCCATTGAGGTAGGTTTGGTACCCCTGAGTGCTCAGTATCTTCACATCCTCTACATCATCATAGGAAAGCAATCCCCTTGCTCCATCAAATTTGCGTATTTAGATTTCCTTTAGCAACTGTCGAATGGGTTGCTCTGCTACATTCCATGGGGTCTAAGTTTGAGGTTCTCGTCACCAAAAAATCTTTCACCTCCTATTCTCAACATTTCTTAACCTATACCTCTCTCAAACTTGATTTTGAGAGCAAAATGATTGTCAGCCAAGGACAAAATTGTGGAGATCAAATAATTATGTAAATTTTTAAAGATAAGATAGCATTTCACTTGTACAATTAATCGATGTTTATACGCCAACTATTAACCGTACATGTTATATCTATACAAAATTGCTCCACCCTCTCAACAGCTCAAAGATGTTATAAACTAGAGGCAAAGAAAAACCATTAAGACAAAAAGATCTCAAAGCTTGGGATTTCTCCCATGCTACAATAGGTGATGAGTCCTCATTCTCAAACACACATGCATTTCTTTCCTTCCTATACATGAAATGGCCACCTAGCACGCCACTTGCCAATAAATGTTCAACTCCCTCTCACAACATCCATCAAAGAAAGCACAACAAACTGCATCTCATCAAAATCATTCACCGAAGGCACTGAGAAATGGTCTTTCCATTTCTGCCATATCTCTCAAGCAAAAGACATTCAGCAAATAAACATGCAATCAACACTGAATCCTATGTGCAAAGGAAGCAGCATGATGATGATAAATATAATGAGGAAAACATCATTGAAGAGTGCTCCTCGTGTCAACACGCCCATGGACGACTATCAAAGCCAAGAATTTTGCTTCGAATAAGGAAACAATAATATGGTCCAAGCGAAGATTGAGATCATCAAGCGACACCAAAAAGAGACTCCATAGAGAACTACCCTGAAGGTTCTCAAAGCCAAAGAGTGACCTTGAAATAAAGAGTGGAGGCTATTGACATTAACCCCAACCCTAACAAGGGAAGGGCGACCAAATGGAGGTCCCACTATAATGGAACATGACCATAATGGGAAACTAGTAATGTCAGAGATAGGTAAGTTATGCCAAGCAAGCAACTATACAAGCTAGCATACATTGCACAAAAAGGCTCACTCACATACCATAAATTCTCTCAAAACCGGATGGACTGTTCCCTCTCCACCCTCAGCCTACTTAAATGTAAATAAAATTGGTAGTGCAAGTAAATAAAGTTCAATGGAATCTTGAATGTAGAAACAATTGCAATCTTGAGAACCCTATGATTATTCATCAACCCATGTTTTCTCCATATACCCCTACACCATAATTGATTTTCCTCCTGCCAAAAACCCAAAGCCACTTACCCACCGACACTTCAACTCTAAATTTAATATTATCAACCCCCAAGCCCCACATTTCCTTCTTCATCTGCAAATTTTCTCATTCCACTAAACCTGTGCCATTACCCTCCTCCAGATACTCCCAATTCCCACAAGATTTCATGATCTTTATTATTCCACATGCTTCCCAAGTTGGAATTTAGATATTGACAAGTAATAATTAAGAAGTGCATTCAATTCTTATGTCATGATAGTTTATCTATCATCATCCCCCTTAATCATATTAACATCTTTTCTTTTATCAAACAACCTTCCAAAACATCTACAACTATCATGAAGAGGAAAGGTGGAATCAAAATCCCCGCCCCCCAGATTCAAATTCCTTTTAGTCCTTATTTTACTCCTTGGTCTTCCATAAACAAAGACAAAAAAAGAAATCGAACAAGGCACCTGTAGATCCACTTTCTATAATCATACCATATGCCTTCTCCAAGTCAATTTTAATTACCAACCCATTTCCTCTTCCAACTTGATTCTCTTCCACATTTTCATTCATAGCTAATATTTTTTATTAAAGAAACATAAATTTTATTGATAAAGAAAGAGAATATACAAAGGACCTGCCCGCCATGAGCTACTTGCTAAACAAAGCTAGCAGAAAACACCTAACCACCCCTCCTACTATAGTATCCCAAAATTTTGTAAAAATTAAAAAAAAAAAGCCTGCGTACTATTCATTTTTCCTATTACGCACTATTCACGTAAGACAAAAAAAATTTGCAGTACTGTTCACGTCACTGTAGCGCACTGTTCATGAAGACAAACAACAATTTGTAGTACTATTCACATAAGACAAGCAACAATTTGTGGCATTGTTCACGTACGAATAATCTATATATAACGCCCCCCGTTCTCAAATCTTCATCCCAGCAAGAGAAAATAATTTTCTTTGCTTACTCTCTTTTCCTCTCTCGTTCTTTGGTTGTTTTAAACAGCAAATATAGTAGTAGGAAGGGAAAACCCAAGTTTATGCATAGCAATAGCGAGGGCCTACGTCTGGACATTTATTTTGGAGCAACTGGAGGCCTCTACGAATCAAAGCAGGTATAATGACTCTGTCTAAGTCTCTATGCATGTTTATTTGTGTAAAATTTGAGGCATTACGATGTCAAAAGAACAAGAGATGGGAGAAATATGTATAGAAAAATCCACTTTAGTATATATTGTAATACTCTCACGTATACTCTGCCACTATTCACGATTAAGTATTGTTCACGGATATTGTTCATTGTTACTATTCACGAGTATTGTTCACAATTATTGTTTATAGTCACTATTCACATTTATTGTTCATAGATACGGATCTTGTTCACAGATACGGTATTATACATGGATATTGTTAAAACATACGATATTGTTCATAGATACAGTACTGTACATGGGTACTTTTTATGAACAAATATTAAATCACAATTTTATGTTAGACAACTAAAACTAATAGTATAAATCTTTAAATGTTGAAGACTCGAAAGAAGTTGAAATAACAACATAAAGATTCAAGTGAGTCAACTATTGAGGTGGAAATGACTATACACTCTCCTTAATATTATCTTAGTCTTGAATATAAAACATGACTATATGTTTTACTTTTATGAGATTAGAAGCATGTTAGGGATGTCATAATACTTGAGTTCTTGCCTATTTAGATAGCATATTGTATGATTCTTGTTATTTCAATATTAGTATGTGCCATGTATGACTTTAATTACATGATATGATATGTTGTGACCGTAGCATGATTAACGATTAGGAAGCATGAATTTATGCTTACATACACTATAAATGTTGAAAATAACGATGCATGCTAGTGGTCACTAAATGAAGATAAATAAGATCCTAACCACGTACCGGGGGGATGATACAGAGACTATGGCAGTAGTCTCATATCATCGTGGGTATTTTCCCCACCATAGGCGGGTGTCCATGCTACTGTGGCAATAGTTGAGAAGAGACTAAGGATCGAGTGAGACCTCACTCTTAAGGTTGCGTGATGATGAGGAATTGGCCTTTAGGGCGTTACTTCCAAGAGTTCGGACACAGGGGAATACCAAGGTCCCTTTTCGATCTTAACATCAACCAAAAAAAATGAAAAGTCTAAAACGCCGAATGATTTATAAGTGTTTGCATGTCTTATGTCTTGATTTTAATAATGTTTGAGATGTGTTATATATGATCCACTAGGCTTTCAAGCTCACCCCAATAATCTACTTTCAAGGAATTACTGAAGATACGTGCTCACAAGCAAGTAATTTGTAGACCATTGGAATAGTTGATACAAGCCACTGTTAAGATAGTGTAGAGTAGAAGTTTATTAATTGTTTATAGTTGTAGGGACATGTGACTCACCATATTTAGTTTCGACCACTAGACCAAACAGTAGTTGTGTTGTCAAAACTCAACCATAAGGCCCATAGATTTGTTCTTAATTCTAATATAAAATTAAGTCTTTTCAGTAATTATATGATCTCAAGCCTATTGTTAATTTGTTTCTAAGCAAGTTTATTTATGCATCTTTTTGTAATTTGGGATATGGTCTGGTGTAACAAGCAGATGACATTATTGATGTAAAGAAAAAATAACATCCTTGTTCTCCAATAGAAAGAAGGAGTGACTACATACGATTAAAATTACGTCTTAAGCTGCAAGACAAATACATCATTTATAACGAGTATGAAAGGTCCGGAAGCCGGGGTGGTACACCTACAAACCATACAAAACATTACTCCAACCCCTAACCAATCCCACAGTGTAACCCAATAATAAACAACAGGTGCTAACCCAAAAAGAGGCAAGATACTAAGACTCTTCCCATAGGCCACTCGAAGAAAGACATGCCTTCGAAGAGCCTAGCGTTCCTTTCCTTCCACAAACACTAAACCCCTGTCAAACTAACCACCATCCCGTGAGCCCTCCATTTGGGAGAAATAATATCCCAATACGGGCAAACACTAAACTGAGCCTCTTGCGCATTTCTTTAACTGAAGATAGGACAGTGCTCTCTCCACCTAGCCCACACTTGACTTGAGAACGAACACTCAAAAAACAAATGACTGACTATCTCTTCATCTTGTTTACAAAAATGGAAACAAGAAGGAGAAAACTAAAGATGCGGGCGCATTTTTTGAATAATTACCCCTACGTTCACTTTCTCTTTCAACACCACCCGCGCAAAGAACTTCACTTTGGAAGGGATAGGAGCCTTCCAAACCTCTTTCATCAAAGGAGAAGGCACAAACAAAGGATCATCAGTCAACACTTAAAAACACGATTTAGAAGAAAACACCTTGAATGTCTCTTTCAGCCACACAATTCTAACCATTCTATCATGAAGCACACAATCCCGAAGTAATGTTTAGAGAGCATATTCTTCCTCTTCACACCTGGGACCTCCAGCAGATCTCAGATGAAGGTTCCACTAAATTAATTGCAACTTTGACCTCAGAACAACAATATATGACATCACACAATTATGCCCCTTAGATTGACTACACATATAATCTAGGGAACATAACTAGGAACGCCTCCATGCCCCACCACACATCTTCCCAAAAACGAATGGAATCACCCTTCCCAAACAAAGTCTAGTGAACGGAGAAAAATATTGGTACAAAGAATGAATAAGCTTCCATGGGCTTCTATGAGTAGTTCTTCCTCGAATCCTTGCATCCCTTCCATTGGAATTCAACCTGTGTCTGATTCTGATCACTCTTCCCCTAATTGGTCTTGCTCCCTATGAAACTTCCAAAGCTATTTCCCACCAAAGCTTTATTCTTATCAATTATATTTCCAATCCTAAAGCCTCCTCATTCCTTCCTCAACTGTATTTGTTTCCATTCCACTAAATGAGCCCCTTGACCTCCTTCCATCGCTTCCCACAACAAATTCCTCATCAGCTCCTCAATTTGGTTAGCCTCTCTCCTAGGAATTTTAAAAAGTGACAAATAGCATGTAGGCAAAGCATCCAAAAGTGAAATTCCTCTATTACCTTCATTACGTCCTCTTTCACAATCTCACAGCTTTTTTAGTAGAAGATCATAGAGAAATCATCAGCCCCTAGCGCCTTATTACTGTCACATTCAAACACTACTTGTCGAACCTCTTCCTTAGAAAACATGTTTCACCAATTCTGACCTTTCTCTTCTCCAATTGGAAACCAATTTAATACTTCAATACCCCATACCTTATCTTGTTTTGAACCAAACACCACCGGGAAATGCCCTACAATGTGCTTCTCTATCTCCCTTTATCCCTCAATCACATCTCCATTTTCCCCCTCCATCTTAAAGATGATATTTGCAATCTTTCTTCCACTTAAGATTCGGTGGAAGAGTCTTGAATTAGCATCTCCCACCTTTAGCCATTTAATTCGCACCTTCATTCAAGCACCCCTATCCATTTCTCTATTCAATTTCCATAATTCTCGTTTTTTCCCACCTCACCCTCCTCTTCTCCTCATCCCACAACCTACCACATCCGAAAATTCTAGGTCGCCAATGCACTTCTCTTTCACCTTCCGTTTTCTTTCCTCACTGCCCAAAACCGAGATTTCCCATTCATAACATTCCTGTTTAACTACCTTGAGCTTTTCCATAAATTTAAACCTCCCCACCCCCTTAAATCATTAGAATGCCACCATCCTTCAAGCCTTTCCCCAAAATCTGATTGGAAGGCCAACCGCCCATCAAAACTTATTGGACTAGGACCCCATATAAGCTTGCTTGCATCTAAAAAATTGGTAAATGATCTAAGACCAATCTATTTCCAACCTCCTGCTTATAGTATGGGAAGATATTGGCCCATCCATCTCCAAATAGAAATCTATCTAGCCTACAACACACTGAGTACCATCTACGATTAGATCATGTGAACAATCCAATTGTGATAGGAGGGTCATATAGACACATCTTTTGAATCAAACAATAAAATTGTCGCATAGTTCTTGTGTCTCTCCCACAATTTTTTTCTAAAGCATGCTGAACCACATTAAAATCTACCTCACACACCACATGTCGTTGCATAGCATGCTTACAGCCACTATCTCATTCCAGAAAAGGTCCCTACCTTGTCTACCACTAGACACGTAAACACCGGACAACCACCACTTCTCCCTATTCATCTGTCTTACTTTAATTGTCGCCAAGAAATTTCCAATGAGTTCTTCTATCACCAAACAGCTATGAATCTCCCAAGCCACCAGCAATCCTCCTTCTGATCCCATTGTTGGAAGTTACAGCCAAGCTTTGAACCTTGACTGCCACAATGCCCCGATTAGTTACCGCCAAAACTTACTTTTTTTAGATTCCTGGAGGCGGACAATATCTAAATTTGTTTTCCCAATAGTCCTTTTAATCACTCTACTCTTATCTATAGACCCACACCCCCTAATATTCTAGTAAAGAAGCTTCATTATACCTATAGAGGCCCCCTTCAAACCCCATCCACTGCACCCATATGCATTGCTCCATCACCATCTACATCTGTGCCCTATCCTTCTCCAAGTCTATCAGTACAACGTTTATTCTTCATAGAAAGGCTTCCACTTCCTCTTTGCTAAGAGCCTCAATTGGCTTGTTGAATACCCCCTCATTCATAGCCAATATCACATCTATAATTTGTTTCCATGTACAAATGCCAACGGATTTTGTGAAACTTTTGATTGAAGTACCACTTTTAAACTATTGGAAGTACTTTTGCAATGATTTTATACAAGATTGTGGTTACACTAATGGGGTGAAAGTCTTATACCATTCTAGAAACAGTTTTTTTTTTTTTTGTATTATATAAATCTGTCTGATTAGTGCACTCATTAAGTGGTCTGATACAGTGCAATTGCACAATAACCTTGCCAAGCCGCTTTTTTCACAATCTCCCAATTATTTTGAGAAGAAATCACTGTCAACCCACACGATCCTAGTGCCTTGGAACTTTCACAACAAAACACAACCATCCTCATCTCCTCCTCTATAAAAACTCCTCAAGCACCATTTCATCCTCCATAGAAGTATAGCACCATGAAAGGCCATCAACACCACAAGCATGAGATTATCCACTTGAGAAAATCTCTTTGAAATACTTCACGACATCTTCCACCATCTCATCCTCCTCCACCACAATATCATCATTCGCAACTTCAAATTATGTAAACGCACAAATGGATCTCCTTCCACTCATCAATATGTGGAAGAATTTTGAATATATATCTCCTATTTTAAGGCATTTGACTTGTAACTTAAAGGAGGCACCCCTATCCATGTCCTTGCATAGCTTCCATAACTCAAGCTAACTCCTCACTATATTCCAAATCCCCATCCTTTCTAATTCCACCTAAAAATTTTGCCCACCAATTCCTTCTAATTAACCACTTCCCCTATTGACACCTCCAAGCCTCATCCACATCATTTACTATGAACTACCTTAAGATTTTGCATGAATTTATATCCTTTCCAACAATCAGCCACCAATCCATCATCTTTTTTCATAAAAACAAGATGAGATATCAATTTGCAATCAGACCTCAACGGAAAGGATCTCCATTTCAGATCTATGGCCTCTAAAATCATTAGTCACTGATCTGAAACAAGCTGCCAGCCCATCTCTCCTGCCTACCAAACAGAAAGGCCACCATTCCCCCAGTACTTAATTACAAAAAAATGTGTGTGATTTGTGTAATGTGTTGGTGTTTGTCTAAAATTGCACCATGCAAACTAACTATTGAGGAGTGGTAAGTCATGAAGACCTAATTCCCTTATCAACTCATCAAACCCCCTCATGCCCTTATATTCTTGCCGCTATTCACTTTCCCTACAAGGAACCGCACTACCTTGAAGTCACCTTCCACACACTTGTTTTCCCCACGCAAATTGCCAAGTCCAACAATCTCATCCCAAATACACAGTTTTGCACGCCTATTATATGACATGTAAATGCTTCACAACCAGCATTTCAAGCCATCATTCGATCTCAACCTGACTGTCACTAAAAAAATAAAAATACAATAAAAAATCCAAGATAACCTGCTCCATTGCTCTGAGGCTTATAGTTTCCCAAACTATTAGTAGACCACCAATTTTTGTACACTGCAAGCAAATATGCTCAGTCCTTAAGCCTCAACTGCTGAAGGGCCTCAACAAAATCCAAGTCCACTCTACTTCCTCTGACTTCTTGCAAAATTACCACATGTGGATTGTACTCACCAATAAACAACTTAATTATCTGCCACTTATCTCTAGACCCACACCCCTAAATGTTCTATGACTATGTTCATTATAAACTGTATTATGTAATAGCAAAATTGTTACCCTTACTCTCAAGGACCTCATAACAGCTATTTGCTATCAAAATGCTGTAATTTTTGGCTCTTTTAAATTCTAGTCAGGTTTCATGAATCCTGAGTTACGGGGTACTATATGAGTAGGTTTATACAACTAGTGCTAACCGTGATTTTGCATTAAGACATATAAAAAATGTACACCACAACTTGGCTGTCAAAATTGGAATCCAATTGTTTAGAGGCTTGGTGGTAAGATCCATAACAGAAAGGTGAATATTCAAGTGCTTTTAAGCTCAATAACAATTCAAACTGATTCACTAAACTTCGGCTAGCATTTCGATCTGATTCACATATGATGCAACATTATCTCATATCAATTTACTTATAATCATAGATATAGTGCTTCAAAAATCTCATTTGGATTGCTATGGAGTGGATTAAATTATGAATCATTGCAATTCTAACAACAATGCACCACATAACCTCTATTCAGAACCCCCAAGCTTACGATATAGCTAATCCTTAATTTGTTAGTAGCGCAAATAAGCATATCAAGCTATCACTAAAACTCATTTTGTGAATCGCCCATACTACACATGGAAGGGCAAAAACATCGCAAAGGAATAGAAAAATGTCATGCTTCCAAATTGTCAATAAAGACACTTCGATGGAAAGGCTTTCATAAAGATCTGAGCTTTGGTATAAAAGTTAAAATAAAGATGGCTATCAAGTGCAGCAATGCATAACTGCATATCAAGCTATCTCTAACCTACTAATCATCAAATAACATATATCTATGCAAGTAACCATTTATATGCTCACCCTAAATTTATCTAAATAAACCAAATCTTTCGTAATTGTTGCATCAATGAACTTCTCTTAGTTTTATTCTCACAAGAAAACACATAATTGGCATGAACTCCTAGAAACAACAAAATCATATAATCAAAGGCCAAAAAATAAAAAGAGGCAAGTCCAAAAGAAGCACATGATTTCATGTTCATTATTGATCACAGAAAACAACCAAATAAGTTGTTCATTACCATTTTTGCATACTCTGCTCCCATGTAATCAATTCCATTCAACCAATGGCTATGAAAACCTACAGCCACCATTTCAGCACGTGAATAGAATCGATGCCCTACATCAACACCTGTTATAATAGCAAGATTGAACATCCATTATAATCATTACAAGCAAGTATTTCGTTTGGTGCAATAAGCAATGCTTAAGAAAACATATCAGAACATTATAAAATCACCAAGTTTATTCTTTAAAAAAAAAATAAACATATTCCTGCATTTGTTCCTATCTCCTAAAATCATAAGACCATCAGAAGTTACTACAAACCAATAAGGTAGCAATACTGTCAAGAAAAGAAGGAAAATTTCTCAAATGCATTTCATTCATTATCCCTAGAAATTAGAATGAATCACTACAGCTAAGAGTAGAATGTTCCAATGAATTATTGGAAAATAAGAAAAGAAGTAAATTGATTCAAAGTGGAATATAAACAGATATGTTGAAAATTATTCACGTATATATATGCATGGAAGAGGAGGTTCATTTGACAATTTTTGAATGTGAAAGTTTCAAGGCGCCAAGGCAGGTGGCTTTTCCATGATATTCTATCAAAAGAGTTGGGACAGAGTGAAAGATGATTTAATGAAGATATCAATGGTGTTTCACAAGACTGGCGTGGTAAACATGTGCACTAATAAGACGTACATATGCTTGATTCCAAAGAAGAATGTAGTGAGATCAGCGAAAGATTTCCGGCCTATTAGCCTCACCACCAGTTTATATAAAATCATTGTCAAGGTGTCGGCTAATAGGATCAAAAGAGTTAACGGGGGCACAATTTCAAAAAATCAATTCGCCTTTGTTCAAGGAAGACAGATTATAGATGAAGTCTTATTAGCTAATGAGCTAGTGGAAGATTATAGGGGTGGGAAAAAGAAAGGAGGAGTGGTTAAGATTAACTTTGAGAAGGCTTATGGCAAGATTGATTGGGATTTCCTAGATTTTGTGTTAGAGAGGAAGGGGTTTGGAGAGATATGGAGGGGTTGGATTTAGGGATCCATGCGTACTATAAACCATTCCATTTTTATAAATGGAAGATCGAGAGGTAAGATTGAACCAATGAGAGGGTTGAGACAAGGAGATCCTATGTCTCCTTTCCTATTTACATTGGTGGCAGATGTTTTGGGGAGAATGTTGGATAAAGGGAGAGAAGTTGACAGGCTGAGGGGATTTGTGATTAGGAAGGAGAAGATAGAAGTAACGCACCTTCAGTTTGCGAATGATACTACCCTTTTTTGGAGGGAGACAAGGATAATGTGGATCGTGCTTTTAGAATTATGCAATGTTTTGTTGGGTGTCTGGGTTGAGAGTCAACATGACCAAAACCTGCATTCCTGAAGTTTCTATTTCAAAGAATTGGATAGGAGTGGCTACGCAAATTGGGGGTTATCAAGGGGTTTGGCCTTTGAAGTATTTGGGAATGCCTTTGGGAGCGAAGCTTGGGTCCCAAGTCTTTTGGGATCCAGTGGTCTCGAAGGTAGCAAAGAGATTGGATGGGTGGAAGAAAGCGTTCCTCTCCAAAGGAGGCAGACTCACTTCAATTAAACCCATCCTAGATGTAATGTCTACTTACTATCTTTCAATTTTCAAAATTTCAAAGGGAGAAGCTAGCTGAATTGAAAGTTTGATGCGGAACCACTTGTAGGAGGTCACGGGTCTCATCTTGTTAGTTGGAAGCAGGTTCAAAATAAGGCTTTGGCAAGGAAGTGGCTTCAGAGATTTCCTATAGGGCAAAATCAGCTTTGTGAGAGAGTGATTCAAAGTAGGCACGAGACGAATATTAATGAGAGAGATGCATGATTAAAGAAGAATATGACTCACAAAAGTCCATGGAAAGTTATTCATTCTATTCATTCTTGTTTTGGTCCTCATATCAAATTGTGGCTTGAAAGGGCGATCTATTCGGTTTTGGGAGGATGTGTGGTGGGGAACTGAGGCTTTATCTATTATGTTTCCTAGATTATATCGCTTCTTGACAAGTCATCAACAGCCTATCTCTTTCTTTGCAAAGAAAACCCAAATTCAAAAACTGCTTAGTGGAATCTTCATTTACGTGTGGTGGAGTCTAAGGTGTGAGGGGGAAGAGTCTGATCTTCGAACATTACTTAGGGAGTGTGTGATTCCAGATCAGCCAAATAAAATTGTTTTGATCAATGATAGCTCCCATGAATTCTCTTCTAAATCCTTTCTGGCTCATATGTTAGGTGAGCCGACCTTTTCGCTTTCTTGCTTTTGAAGGAAATTCTGAAGGCCCCAATTCCATCGAAAGTTAAGATCCTTGCTTGGGTGATAGCCATAAGGAAAGTTAATAATGGGGATATGATTCAGAGAAGGTTCTCGTCGCGTTGCCTATCTCCTTTTTGTTGTGTTCTCTGTAAGAAAGGGGAGGAGTCAGTGGATCATTTGTTCTTTCATTGTCTCTTTGCTACTAGAATGTAAGATCAGTGGAGAAGGTATTTTCCCATCTTCTGAACTTCGATTGATTTGGTTCCATTGTCTTGTGTGTGTCCTTTCTTGGAGGAAGTCAACCAAAAATGGAAGGCCCATTAGGTAGTGATTAGTCTAACAGTGGTGGGGTGCTTATGGAATGAGCGGACTGCTAGAATTTTTTAAGAGAAGGACATCCCCTCTAGTGATCTTTGGGAAGAATCTCATACTTTGGCTTTCTTCTAGATTAGAAATTGTCCGTAGTCTTTGGGCTATTCTATGTCAGGTTGGCTTAGAGGGTGGGGTAATGTTTTGCAAGTGAAGATGGTGGCTTGGAGAGGAGTGAGTGGTGTTGGGTGCCTTTTTATGGCTGTACTTTTATTCGTTTTTTGTTCTTTTATCAATGAAATGCTTTTCTTTTTAAAAAATAAAAATTATTCACGTAACTGTATATACATGCTATTTGCTCAAAAAGTAGTAGCCCTTGACACAACAGCAACTATGATTCTTAAGTCTTAACATCTTACATATATTAATTGCATAAAGGTGACAATTTAGCACCCATGTAAAGCAAAAAGGGGGAACCATCTTTATGTCGCACAAATATGGGTAACAAAAAGATGTATTTAAATTGACCTTAACTACATAAACAATTGACTTTGTGATCAATTCAAATGAGAAAAGCATGCAATCACTAATGGATATGCTGAATTTTGTTTTGTACATTAAAGCAAAGAAAGGCCCTTCAATTGACATGGGAGAGTTGCCACAATCAGAGAAATAAAAGATGATGGTCAAAACTATTCAAGGAAAATCAAATCAAAGATACTATAAAATACAATATAAAGGAATTGGACCACACAACAAAAATGAAGACTAGATGGAAACAGCCAGAAATGCATTTTGATTCGAGTCAATAGAAACTAAATGACAAGAAATGAGTGACCATGATTACATAGAATGATAGCATAAAAATATGAAGAAATAGGTCTTGATTGCTTATGATTCAAGATAGACTAAAAAGAAAGAAATGAACATAGTAACTAATGTCTATATTCACATGATATACATAATTACATCTTTGAGTCTCTACTCGTTAGCTATAGCTTGTAAGTCAAACAATCTATTACATGGTATTAGAACTTTGAGATTCAAAAGGTCGTGTGCCAACAAACTCACGAGCATTTACTTGTCTCTCATTAATTAATCATGTCTTTTTCCTCCATTATACATTTAGTCCACATGTCATCATGCACCCAAGGGAAAGAGCAAATCTATATTCTTAATATGCATAGTTGGGCTTCTACTCATTAGCAAGAGCTTCTATTACAATTGGAAGCAAAATGATGATTATAATATATACTTTAGTGGAAATATAAAAGAAGATGGACAATCATGAATAGTCACAGCCTCAAACATGCTAAAAAGCATGAAAAAACCAATTGGGTTGAAGGAACCAACCAGGAAAGTGACCAAATCTTTTTTGAGGACACAAAATAGCTTTATCCTCAATCATCTGCCAAATAAACATAGAAAAGGAAGCTGACAACCATCACAAAAAGAGGAAATTAACAAAGCATAATGAATGAAAATGGATAAAACAAAAGGAGATAAACCTTTATGAACATGCCCAAGACTTGCTCATAAATGAATGGATTAACATTTAAATCTGATTGAAATCTCACCAATATTGCTACCATTTCTTTGGAATATTTTAAATAAATGTATACAAGATGTATACCTTATAACTTTCTCATGCAAATTGAAAAATTGTGTGAGATACTACATAAGATTTTGACTCTACAAGGTCAAAGGAATATGTTCTCCAACAATAACATTCAACAAAATTCAGCGTAAGGTTATATTATGAATAATATAATAATCACAACTATTTGATAATATGTGTTGCTAGTCAAAGCTTTATCCATCTTTTGAGGACAGAATAATAAATAGATTTTGTATAGAATGAAACATGTACATGCCTACTTCTAAAGAAAGTAAACTCATTGAAAGTGGAGGATTTTAGGCCTATTAGTCTTATCATAAGTTTGTATAGAATCATAGCCAAGACTTTAACCAGTAGGATGAGAGACATCCTACATAATACAGTGGATGAAAGACATGGCTTTTGTAAAAGGAAGGTAGACAATAAAAACAATTCTAAAAGCAAATGAAGTAGTGGAACATTACAGAGCCATAAGAAAGAATGGTCTCCTACTGAAGGTAGACTTTAGAAAGCCCTATGATTCAATTAGATGGGATGTTTTGGATTACGTGATGAAAGAGAAAAGACTAAGACAAGAATGGAGGAACTAGATAAAGGGGTGTTTGAGTGTGGCCAACTACTCAATCCTAATAAATGTCAGACCAAAGGGAAAAAATTATTGTAACAAAGGATTAAAACAGGGGCACCCATTGTCCTGATTCCTTTACACTTTCATCAACAACATGTTACATAGTTTGATTGCAAAAGTAATCCAAAAGAAGGTAGTTGAAAGCTTCATACTGGGAAAAACAGAAATACAGATTTCCCACATCCAATTTGTAGATGACTGCCTACTGTTTCTAAATAGCAAAAGCTAGCAATTGGGTAGCAATTATAAGAATTTCAATGATTTTTTGTAAATTATCAAGGCTGACAATTATCGTTAAAAAAGGTTAGGTAGCAGGGGTAAATTTTGCAAGGTAGGCCGTGGAAAAACCAAAATAAGCGATGGAGGTTACAGTAGGAGAATAATTGTTGAAAGATTTGGGCCTACCTTTGGGAGGTAATCCAAATAGGCTCTCTTTCTGAAAACAAATGATTCAAACTATAAAGAAGAGGATAGAAGGATGGAGGAGGAGTTGTCTATCAAGAGAGGACAGACTGTCATTGCTGAAGCCAACCCTAGAGGACCATGCCTACATATTTTTTTTCTCTATATTTAAATTTCATATGAAGGCAGCTAAAGAAATTGAAAGAATGATGAGAGACTTTATTTGGAGGAAGGAGGTGGAGAAGAAAACAAACAATTTAGTGAAAAGAACTATAACCCAGGGGGTTTAGGGCTGGGGCACATAGAGGCAAGAAGCATAGTTTTGGCAGAGAAGTGGCTGTGAAAAATGAAAAAGGAAAATGATAAACTTCGAAATGCAATCAATAAGGAGTATTCACAGGGTGGAGGATGTGGGGCAAGGAATAGGTATCCATCTTAAGACGACAGAAAAGAAGGAAATTTGGAAATGAGAGAGCGATTAAATTTTAGGAAGATTAATAATGTGGATCTAGCTCCTTCTCAACATAGTTTCCTACAATATACAAACTCTCAAGACTATATAAAGCAAAGATAGTTTTAGAGCAAAAATGGGACAAGGGGACGGCATAATGAGGGGTGAGACCTTAAGCTCAAAAGGAACCTGAATGTGATGAAAAGCAGGAGATAGTAATTATGTTACAAATGTATAAGGATGTCACACTATCCTAAGGGCCGAATAAGATTATAAAGATTGGGACAACTTCTGGAGAGTGTTCAACAAATTCTTTCCAGAATGTCATCACAGATGATTTAAGGGGAGGAGGGGATCAGTCACACACAACAAACTTCAGTTGGACAATCAAGATCCCTGCAAAAGCAAAGATGTTGGGACGGTTAATTAACCATGGGAAACTTAATAATGTTGACATGGTACAGAAGAAGAATCCGAACAACATCCTCTCACCACTTTGGTGTTGTTTATGCATGGAGGGAGCTGAGGAGGTGAAGCATATTTTAAATAGCCGCTCAATCCTTTTTTTAAAAGAAACAATTTGTTATAATATAAATGATAATATAAGCACATGCAAGGGGTTCCCTACAAAAACACTCTACCACTCTTACTCCCCAACCCAATAACAAACCAACTACAAAATATTGACCCATCCTCTAAGCGAATCAGACATGAAATACCCCATAGACAAAGGACATTAACTAATCCAGAAAGACGCAAGAGTCTCAAATTCCTCCCATATTTCACTAGGAAGGATATATTTTCTTTGAAAATCCTCACTTTTCTCGCTTTCCACACACTCCACACTACTACTAAGCTAGCCACCACCCAATGAACTCTCCACCGCTTATCAACTCCCTCCCAACAAGGACACACACAACACAAAGGTTTCTGTACAAAGCTTTCCAGAAAGATAGAAAAATGTTTTCTCCACTCTTTCTAGATGAAAGGAACAAAGGGACATTGCAAAAACAAGTGATCCACACGCTCCCCCCATGTTGTTTACAAAACAAACAACAATGCAAAGACAAAGAAGAACTCGGAAACCTCGTTTGAATCATGTCCCTCATGTTGACCTTCTCCTTATACACATTCCACACCATAAACTTTATTTTAGGTGGAACCAGAACCTTACAAATCGCCCTTAATAAAGAGGAGGTGTGACTTGTAGGATCTTCAAGCAAGTAGAAAAAGAAAGATTTAGAGGAGAAAACCCCAAAACTGTCCTTGAACCAAGCAATTTTGTCCTCCCTTTCCTGAACCAAACACTCCCTCGATAGAGACCGAAGGGCGATCTCTTCTTCTTCACACCTCGAACCTCCGAACGACCGCAATCGAAAATCCCATTGAATAGACGCCAAATCTGGTCTAAATTCCATGAAGGAAGAGACGGCACAGTTTTGCCTTGAGGATAGCTTGTACAGTCTAGGAAACAAGACGAAGAATGCTTTGTTTACCCTCCACACATCCTCCGAAAATCGGATATCATATCCTCTTCCTAGCCTCAAACGTATAAGGGATCATAACAATGGTGAAGAGAATGGATAAACTTCCAAGGGCTTCTGTAAGTAGCACACCTCCGAACACCAACAATCAAACCATTAATGTCCAACATGTGTCTGCTTTTGATCACTCTTCCCCAAAGCTTATCTCGCTCCCCTAGAAACCTTCACAGCCATTTTCCCACTAACACTCTATTCCTTGCAAGCACATTGTCAATCCCTAGACCTCCTAGATCCTTCCTCCTCTGAGCTTAATCCCACTACACCAAATGCATAGCATGACCTTCTTCCACCTCCGCTCAACAGAAAGTCATGAATCAATTTCTCTATCCGGACAGCTTCTTTCTTGGGAATCTTAAAAACAGACACAAAGTACGTAAGCAAAGCGTCTAAGATTGATTTCCAAAAACTAAGACCCTGGCTACCGCCCTAAAGGCATTCCTAAATACTTCGGCGGCCATCCCCTTTGATCATAACCCATTCTCTGTGCAACCTCTAGCAGCCATTCTTCTGAAGTAACTATTCCTACAACACAAGCTTTAGACATAATAATTCGTAATCCTGAGATCCAACTAAAGCACTACACTATTCTAAACATTTCTTCTACATTTTCCCCATCCTCTTCCACAAAAAGGATGGTATCATCAGCAAACTATAGATGCGATACTTCTATCTTGTCCTTCCCGACCACAAAACCCCTCGCGCTTCCATTTTCTCTTCCCATGTCCAGGGTAAACGAAAAAAAGACAGAGGATCACCTTGTCGTAATCCTCTTTCCGCTCCAATTTTTCCCCTCGGCCTACCAAAATTAAAGATGGAATAAGAAGCAAACCTCAAACAACCTAGGATCCAACCCCTCCATTTTCCTCCAAAACCCCCCTTTCTAACACAAAATCAAGAAAGTCTCAAACGATCATATTATACGCTTTTTCAAAGCCAATTTTCACCAATACACCTTTTTGGTTCCTCACTCTATAATCTTCCACTATTTCATTCGCAACTAAGACTGCATCCGTGGTTTGTCTTCCTTTGACAAAGGCGAACTGATTTTCTAAAATTGTTTTGTCCATAACCCCCTTGATTCTATTGGCTAACACTTTAGCAATTATCTTGTACAAACTTGTGGTGAGGCTAATTGGTCTGAAATCTTTTATTGTCCTTGCCGCAATCTTTTTCAAAATCAAGCATATGCACAATGAACTGTTTCACTAACAAATAGCCGCTCAATCGTCAAACATTATTGGATGAAATGGAAGGACAAGCATAATCTAATGGGTGCATCAGCTCAAGATCAATTTTTTGAAGTTTTGCCCAGCATAAACACCAAATGAAAGATTAATGTAGTGTACCCTCTTGATGTGTGCTATGCAGTTTGCGACAAGAGAAACAAGAGAATTAAAGAGAGTGATCACAAGTGGAAGAGGTTCATAATGTTGTTTACAACTTGGGTAACCTTAACCAAGTCAAGGAAGGGTTATAGTTTTGGAAAATGGCTTAAGAATTGGCAAAATATTATCCGTACTATGTAAACAACTTTATTGTAATGAATGATGTAAAATGTCTAGACGCAGGGGGTAAGGCATCTCACCTCCACTAGTGAATATTAATGAAATTGGCTTCTTTTACACAAAAATAAATAAATAAATAAGCCAGCTAACATCAAAATAAATTTTGCAAAATGATGAATAGATTGAAGAAAGATTCAATTAATTCTAATCTCTACTAATAAGCATGGGTAAAACAGGATAACTACATCTAGACAATAGAAATTAACCATAAATGACATCCAAACGGTGCAGTAGAGAAAATAGGAAAAAAAGAGATGTCATAAAGAAAAGACTTACCCGAGATAGTGCCTTCAAATCTGGACGTTTAGAAGACCGCTTAACATCCAACACAGCTACATCTCCTTTCTGCACATTTTACTGCCTTTCAGTATGAAAGAACAATCACTTAATGACTAAAATTCACAGTTAATACTCTGATTCGAAAATAAATAAATAAATTCACAGTTAATACTCACTGCCAATGAAAGAACAATCACTTAATGATTAAAATTCACAGTTAATGCTCACTGCCACAGGCACTACCCTGTTTTATAAATTATATGTTTTTTGGCACAAGCCTGCAAGACATAAACCACCCAACAACAAAATCCAAGCACTTATCGTAAAACAAAAACGCAGAAAGAAAAGCAAATGAATCCTCGCTCAAAGTCAAAAATCAAGTTTCCAAAACATCCTAAATCTAAGCTATGAATCATTTACTAATAGGTCCCAATGCCGTGTAACAGAGCGTAAATTTGAATGCCTTATCGCAAGCAATATATTTCAAACAGACATCATCCAAAACACATGTACTAGAATTATATTGAGTGCAAGTAAATGGTGTGAGTTCCATCACATGAAACTCAGTTTAATAAAGTTTTTTTTTTCCTAAATACAACTAGGTGCTTTAGCGCACCAACGAAAACGATGCTTTATCACTTAATATGTTCAATAGAGCATAAGAATGACCTAATATATACATGTATAGTTATGTAAGAATTAAATTCTTTAAGATATTTGTAACATCCTTAACTTTCACTTGAGCTTATCTCTAAGATGTGCCAACTTTTCTCGTAAAATAGAACCCCTAGACCATAGAAAATTGCAGATTGAGTTGTTGGGAACTCACAACTTGAACTTGGTTAAAAATGGCATTCATGAAGTTACTGTGGCAGCGCATGACCTAGAGTTTTGAAATAAAAATAGAGGAGTGCATCTTATCCCACTTTTATGAGGTGTTTGGAAACAAACAGAAGGACGTTTGGCATTTCGAAGGGCTCCATTGGAATCCTATCGGGATGGAAGATCAAAGGTGTTTAGGAAAATCTTTTTATGAGGAGGAGGTACGATCGTTAGTATTTGAGTGTGAAGGCTCGAAGGCCCCTGGCCGTAATGGATTTTCTATGGTTTTCTATCAGAAATGTTAGGATCTAGTGAAAGATAATCTAATGGCAATTATAAAGGAGTTTCATAGCGCGGGGGTGGTAAATAAGTGCACTAGTGAGACTTATATCTACTTGATCCCTAAAAAGAATGTCACCAGGTCATTTAAAGACTTTAAACCTATTAGCCACACCACTAGCTTGTACAAGATTATTGCTAAGGTCCTAGGATTAAAATGGTTATGGAAGGCACATTCTTGGAGGACCAATTCGATTTTGTTAAGGGAAGACAAATCGCGGATGTAGTTCTAGTGGCTAACGTACTGGTGGAGGACTACAAATCTAGGAACAAGCAAAGAGTGGTGGTCAAAGACGATTTCGAAAAGGCTTATGATCTGATTGATTGGAATTTCCTGAATTTTGTGTCAGAAAAAAAGGGCTTTGGTAAGAAGTGGAGGGAATGGATTTAAGGCTAGATAAGGTCTATTTCTTATTCTATATTTATTAATGGGAGGCCGAGAGGTAAAATCAGTGTTGAAAGAGGTTTAAGGCAGCGGGATCCCATATCTCTGTTTTTATTCACTTTGGTGGTTGATGTCTAGGGGCGATTGTTGGATAAAGGTAGGGAAGCCAGTAAAGTTCAAGGCTTTCTTGTGGGGAAGGATAATATTGAAGTTTCGCACATACAATTTGTTGATGACACCATGTTATTTTTAGAAGGGGAAAGAGTTAACATTGAGTATTTTGTTAGTCTAGTCAAGTGTTTTTGTTGGGCTTCTAGATTGCAAGTTAATATGCCCAAAACTTGCATTGTTGGGATAGCTACCTCAGTAGGGCGGTTGAGAGGGATAGCAAAGAGTATTGGATGTGATTTAGGATAATGACCGATGAAGTACTTGGGGATGCCACTTGGTGGTCAACCAGGGAATCAAAGTTTTTGGGATCTGGTGGTGTAAAGGTGGCTAAGAGATTGGGGGAGTGGAAGCGAGCATTCGTCTCATAGGGAGGAAGGCTTACATTAATTAGCTCAATATTGGAGGCTTTGCCTACATATTTTTTGTCCATTTTTAGGATCCCAAAGAGCGAAAAAGTCCAAATTGAGAAGATGATGCGTGATTTCCTATGGGGCGGTGAACATGAAGGTTGTTACGTGCACTTAGTCGAGTGGAGACAAGTTCAGAAGAGAAAGGACCAAGGAGGCCTAGGGATAAGGAATGTGATTGCCAAGAACAGAGCGCTAGTAGGAAAATGGCTTTGGAGGTTTCCAAGGGAGTAAGATAAACTTTGGGAAAGAGTAATTAGAAGGAAACATGGCCTGAACATGAATGGAAGAGATGCAAGTATTCAGAGAGGTGCAACCTTTAGAAGTCCTAGGAAATTCATACATTCCCTTCATTAGTTCTACGATCCTATCATTCGGCTAAAGTTAGGCAGAGGTGATTCCATTAGGTTTTGGGAGGATGAATGGTGGGGTACTGAGGCATTTTCAGATCTATTTCCTAGACTATACAGAATGTCATCAGGTCAAAACTGCCCTGCTTCGTTTTTCTTTAACTCCAGGTCAATTGATGAGGAGGATCGGTAGGTGTTTCATTTGTGGTCATCTGGGGGTCCAAGGTGTTGAGAAGAAGAGGATGCCCTTCGAACTTTGCTAAGAGAATATGCAGCGAAGGATAGAGAAGAGAAAATAGTGTGGATTGAGAAGAGGTTCAAAGAGTTCTCTTCTAAATCCTTTTTTTCTTATCTGCTGTCGGATCCTCCTGCTCAGCCTTCCCCAATCTTAAAGGAGATTTGGAAGACTCTGGTTCCTTTCAAAGTCAAGTTTTTGGCTTGGGTGGTAGAGATATGCTTCAGAAGAGGTTTTCCAGTTATTCGTTGTCTCCTTTATGATGTTTTTTATGCAAAAAAGCAGGGGAGTCAATAGATCATGTTTTTGCATTGTCTGGTAGCTTCCTTCATTTGGGAAAAGTGGAGCGAGCAATCCCCTTTCCCCCTGGAGGTCTTGCAACAAAAGCCGATGGGATGCATTTGCCCTTATTGGGAGGAGGTCAACAAGAGCCAGAGGGCTAATCGGGTGGTTGCTAGCCCAGTAGTATTGTGGTATTTATGAAAGGAGAGAAGTGCTCGGATCTTTAACAACAAATTTTGTCCTATGATCAAAATTTGGGAAGAGTCTCCATCTCTTGTCTCTTTTTGGATTAGTAACTATTCTCTTTCAAAGGGCTATTCTATGTCAAAATAGGTGAGAGGATAGGGCAACATCTTGTAAATGTGAGGGGTGTCTAACGGATGTTTTCTTTCTTGGGGTAGAGGGGTTTCCCCTCTTTGTATTCATTTTTTGATCTCAATATGAATAAAATAATCCATTTCCAATAAAAAAAAATTTTGAAAATGGAAAATATAAATAAGAACCTTTGGAAGCCCGTCAAGTTGATGGCAAGTTGAATAGAGTTTTTCTATAACCAAAAATACGAGAACACGATAAATACCATCTAGTTTCTGTGAATTTAAAATGGCTTTCAACTTTCTACAAAGAAAAGAAGTTGTGTTCAAAAAATAAATAAACGAGAGAGAGAGAGAGAGAGAATGAGATGAAAACCTATTTTTTGAGTTCTTTTATCTGATAGAATCCTTGATTCAAGACAATAAACCAAGCATAATTTTTATTATCTTCATCTAGAAAGTTATTTTTAAAATTTTTCTTTTTAAGTTAAATCCCATAACCTATGTCACAAACCAAATGTAGCAGAAAATATTTGCAAAAGTATAGGTTCGAGATCACAACAAACAAAACAAAAACACACATATCCAAGGGGGTGGCCACAAATTTTATTTAGGGCTGGCTCAAAAAAAAAATTTAGACAAGCCTCAACAGCATAAATAAAATTATTTAAGATATGTAAATAACAAATATCCAAAGGATAGACATATATGATTCACACGTATAGTTTTAACCTTTAATATTAGGGCCATCATTTTTTTATTTAGGTGAAGAAATTGCAAAAATTTGTGACTATATGTGCATGTCTTGAATTATTTATTGCATATTTTAAAATATATAAAGAGCTAATATCTAAATGATACACGAGTAATAATTTTATATATAACTAAACATTCATTATCACAAAAAAGTTCCTACCTAAACCTTTTGAAAACTTATCTCCAAGATTAAAAATTGATGACAAATACAAAGGATCGGGTTTTCAAGGTTTAGGTGCAAATTTTCTTCAAATAATTTTGATTATAATTTTAAGGATATTAGTATTTAATCCTTGGATATTTAATTACATTATATTAAATAAATAAATAACTTGCACAACCACACACATACATACACACACATCTGTGTGACACCTTGGGGCTAGCCAAGTAAGCCAAAAGGTGGCTATGTCCCATAACAGATTCAACCAAGGACGTAAAATGTACCAAAAGGATAAGAGTTCTAGTTGAATGCCTACATTAGACTTTGTTCCTCTGGAAGTTTTTTGATATATTGAATTCAACTTTTTTGCATCTATTTTCCACCGATAAGAAATCACAACAAATGTGCCAATTGAAATGCATAAGAATAACAAGGTTTTACAAACTACTTCTTTGCATGTAAATTGCAAATAATTGTCCCATCATAAAAAATGAAAAGGCAAGAAAAGGCAAAATATAAAAACAAAAATTATGATAGGTTCCACACATATTAACGGTAAAAGAAAAGGACATATAAATTAAAAACTATAACAAAAAGACAACAATAGAGCCAGGGAACTCATAGATGAAATCCATCGTTTAGCCAAGTATTCTATCTAAACAAATTCACTTTTTATTTTATAAAAAGTACTTCATAAGGATATTCAAACAAAAAAAAAATGAAGTAGCTTTAACTTCACCACCATAAGTATCAAAGAAGTTCTAGAACAATAGAACAATCCTTGTACAATTAAAACTACATGGTCATAATTATTTTTCAACAGCTTGAACCAAACAAATGAAATGGGTCGACCTAACTACTAGTGACCACCGATGTATCATGCTTCCATTCTCTTCATTTTGTTTTCTCTTCAGCTCATTTTCTCCATAATTATTTTTAACTTTCACAATCTATCCTCTCTCCCTCATTTCTATTCCCACATTTTTCTCTCCCGCGCGTCATCCTTCTCTGTCTCAACTCTCTCATTCCCTATGCATCTCCACCTCAATTCTTTCCCACATCTACTAGTTACTCTCCCCAGACTCTCGTTCTTTAAATTCCTTTAACCGGAACAATGCCCTCCTACCACTTCTTTTTATCTGTAACAATTTTTTTTCTCATTTCTCTGTCATGAATGCACCACGTGTCCAATATGAAGAATATAAAGCCACTACCACATGGAGCTTCCCTTAACTTTGTCCTTCCATATGCAGTCCACACAAGCAATCTAATCTAATTAATCATTCGTGATTGGTTAGATGGTCTCAACACCACCCAAAAAGGGTAAAATCAATAAAGATTCCAATCAAACCAAACCAATTAGGCCCTAATTTTTGCACTAACAGTAATCTAACTTCTAGTTATCAAAACAGAATCCAGCATAGAAAAGTAAATAATATATTATAATTTACAACATGTAAATAGCAACGTATTAACCATTGACAAATGTCAAGAAAAGCATAATTGCTGAGAGAAAGAAGAGGCACAAAGGGAGAAAGAAAATAAGATAAACTATTATAGGCTAGAGGAAAATATATAAACCTATTATAAGCTTAATTTGAAAAAAAAGGTAGAAAGAAAGAAAGAAAAAAGAAAATGAAGAGGATGCTAACTAAAAGTTCTTTGATCGAATATTGAGTGGAAAGAAAGTTACAAATATTATTTCCAAGACGGAGGGGGACAGTGGGAAAGTGATTGAGGAAGAGGATAAACTAGTGAAAAATATTTTGGGCCACTTTACTAATGTGTTTGGAAAGAAATAAAATCAGGTATGGGGAGTTGAAGGGTTTAAATTGGAAAACAATTGCTAAGGAGGAAAGTAAGAAGGTGGAGAAAAAATTTTCAGAGGAAGATTAGAGCTAGGAGGGCTCAAGATTAGAAATTTGGTGGCTAAAAATAAGGAACAGAAGAATTTTTACCAACACTTGTAAAGATGCCAATAGGACATGGAAAAGATATAAACTTTTGTTCTGTTCTTGGATTGTACAACCAAGCTTAGTAAAGGTTACACTTTTGGGGTTTGGGTAGATAATTGGCACAATATTTTGTTTCAGATGTAATTGCAACTTATCAAATTTCTTATCTGGCAGTTGCCTTCTATTATTAATATAATATCTAGTTTCTTTTCAAAAAAAAAGGCTCTAGCCGGAAAATGGCTTTGGAGGTTCCCTAGAGAGCAAAATCAGTTGTGGGCTAGGGTGATTAAGAGTAGACATGGTAAAGACATAAATGGAAGGGATTCAGGAATCACGAGCAACACTACCTTTCGAAGCCCTTGGAATGTTCATTCATTCCTTATATCATCTTTTTTTGTCCAATACCAAGTTGAGGATAGGGAGGGGAGATGCTATGTAGGTTTTGGAGGTGTGTGGTGCGAAACAGATGCCTTTGCAGCTTTTTTTCCTAGACTGTATATTCTCTCTTATGGTCATCATCGATTCGTGCCCTCCTTTAGAGAAAATATTCAGGTGTTTTTTAGTGGGATCTTCATTTGAGGTTCTTTGCTTGGGGAGGAGCATGGTATAAAAATTAGATGAATTTCGTCGAAATTAGCCGAATTAATTAGGTAATTTGGACAATCGAAATGAAGTTTACTTGTAATTATAAAATTACAAAATTTCATCGAAATCTTCGAAAAAATCGGCGAAGTTCACTTAAAATCGAAGTTTTGAAGATTTTTGCGAAAAAAATGTATAAAAGCCGTGAAAATGAACATTTTTTATGAAAGAATTTATATAGCGCACAAAGATTTTTCTATATAATTATAAAGATTATAAAGAAAATCATTCTCTATAAATGAAGGAGATTTAACACGAGGGGCTCATGGAAGTAATGGTGAACGACAGGGGACGTTTCATCAAGATCACCAAGCTGACACTAGGCCGATCGAAGAACATTATCATTCCAAAAGAACATGAAACGGAGACGTGGCAGAACCTGTGGAAGGCGCTGGAGGCGGTGGTCCGAAAAGAGGACACGAGGATGAGGAAAGAGAAGATAGAAACGGAACAGAGAGATGTCTTTCAAAATATGAAGAACGCTACGAGGGACGAAGAAAGCCGAAACAAGGAGGGAAGAAGGAAAGACCAGTTAGAGCAAAGAAGAAAACGGAGGAATACAGAGAAAAAACTGCAAAGTCAGAGAGTGGGAAGTTAGGATAGGTATCCGAGAGGAAGCAATGATTTTTTGATAATCAGGACCTCGGACGAAACCGGATGCAACTTGATCAAATCGGTACGAAGAATCTTGAAGAGGGAGATACATATTCGGAATCTCGACATCGCGAGGGGGTTAATTTACTGCCAAGATGAAGTAGAGGTCAGGATTGTCCGGAGAGGAAAATATCAAACCACTCTGGGTGGTTTCTTCTTTGAGGAATGGTGCACAGAGACGACAATGGGCGGAGGCCAAGTAGCGTGCAGGAATAGTTGGATGGGAATCGAAGGTATAAAGCCGAAAAAGTGGAGTGTACATACATTTGATAAAATTGGTGACCGGTGTGGTGGTCTCTTGGAGATAGCCACAATTACAAGCTCGGCGGCTTCCATGGAGATGGCGTTTTTGCGTCTGCGAGGGCATGAGCCTAGGTTCCTCCAAAAAGAGTTCGAAATCTATGACAGGGACGGAGTGCAGGAGCTGCGGTTGGTAGAAATCGAACGAAACTGGGGGACAGAGGTGAAGGAGCTCAGACATAAAATGTTGGACCAGTTCACCGGAAGACATCTGAGGAGGTGGTTCGAGATTGGGAAAGGATTCTCCGGCGACCGGAGACAGTCGGCGATCAACATTTCCAGTAGCAAAGAAGATGATGTGGATCTCGAGGAAGAGGATGCTAAAACTGAGGCAGAAAATCAGTACATGTCAGACGGCGAGGCACACATTATGGCGGAGACAGGAAGAGGAACAAACGAGAGGAAGACAACGAGGCAAGCAAACGTAGCTCAAATCGAAAGGAGGCACAGTGCCAAATGATCCATTTTTTAAAAAGTAGACTGGGCTGCGCAAACGAAAATGGGTCAACAGGAGGAGTGGACTCGGGAACATGAAAATGGGAGGGGGCTCGGAGTCACAAGCCCCAGGAAGGAGGTAATAAGTCTGGAAGAAAGTGGGCCCCACAAGGAATATGGGCTGCAAAACTCAAAAAGAACACGACCCATTCTCCTCGTTTACCAAAGAACAAAAAGGAAAATGCCTGAAGCTATGAAGGATACTGAAACCCACTGGGGAAAACTGCTACAGGGGAACGAGACGGATCTAAGCACGGAGTCAGAATACCCGGATCCACAAGACCGTGAAGGTCCTGAACGGGTATTAGAAACCCAAAATGTGGATGTTGATTTCACTGGAACAGACACTGGCCCAGGGAGTGGAACAAAACCACAGCACGAGGAGGAGCACCCCAGGTATGCACCTCTGATTCAAACTCTTCTGCCTCCTCTTCTTTTTCAAGTGAAACAGAAGGCCATCCATACGAGATGGACTTCAACGAAGGACACAAGGCTGGGCGACAATCCACTGAGATCGCAGCTATACAGCCATATAAAGGGCCAATCTTGGAAGGGGAACAGAAGATGATAAACAAGTCTGTAAGTCAACAAGGTGAAGTAATAGAACAACAAAGAGAGTATGAAAGGGTCAGTAACTTCTTGCTATTGATTAATGCGCAGTTGATCAAAGTCCAGTAGATCGTAGGATGGACCCAGGGGATATTTCTGCTTCTCAACGAAGATTCTAAGCTAGAATGTTAGGGGTTGAGGGCCTGAGCAAAAAAAGAGACTCATTAGATCAACTGTTCTGCGAGCGCGAGCTGATCTGGTCACGATCCAGGAAACCAAGAAGAAAGAAATGGACATAAGGTTGATATCTCAATTATGGAAAAAGAAATCTGTGGGGTGGGCAAGCCTTCTAGCTGAAGGTACTGCGGGCAGAATTCTAATTATGTGGAATGTTCAAAGAATAAAGGTGGTTGATAAAATGGAAGGGATGCACTCTCTATCTCTTAAAATTAGCTGTGACGGAGAGGGGTACTGGTGGTTCACAGCGGTGTATAGCCCCTGTGATAACCAAGGGAAGGAAAATTGCTTAACTGAAATTGCGGCTTTGTCTGTCAACATCCGAGATCCTTGGTGCGTGGGAGGAGATTTCAATACGACTAGAACTCTTGAGGAAAGGAGAAAGAATCAACAGATAAAGGATTCAATGAGGATGTTTGACTCTTGGATTCAGGAGATGAACCTGTTTCCAGATCTGAAAAATTTGTCGTACACATGGAGCAATGGAAGAACTATTCCAGCCATGTCAAAACTTGACAGGTTCTTGTGCAACCGGGAATGGTGCAAAAGATACCCACAGCAGCAAGTTTGGGGCCTTCAAAGATTAACATCCGATCACTGGCCCATACTCCTGGATACTGAAAAAGGAAAGTGGGGGCCTACCCCTTTCCGATTCAATAATGAATGGTTAAAACAGTCAAAAATCTTGCAAATGATAAAAGAGGAATGGGAATCTAATTTTGGTAACGGATGGATGGGATATAAAATAATGCAGAAACTTAGTAGCTTGAAAAGAAAGTTGAGGGACTGGGCAAAGGGGCAAACCAATGAAGATCGATCCAGACAAGTAATTTTGAGGGGACAGCTAGAAGGGGTGGATAGAAGACTAGAAAAAGAGGATTCTCAAGAGCTTATGGAGGAAAGAAGAAAGCTAATTGATGAAATTCAGAACATTGAATGCAGACAGGATCAACTGCATCGACAACAACCAAAGATCAAATGGGCCAAGGAAGGGGATGTTAATTCAAGTTTCTTCCATAGAATTCTTTCAATCAGAATGGCTCGTGCAACAATCTCAAAACTAGAGGATAATAATGGGCAGCTAGTAGAAGAAGAACAAGAAGCCCACAATATAATTCTGAATTATTTTTCTGATCTAGTAAAGGAACCTAGTGCTACGAAATGGGCCTTGGAAGGTTTGGAATGGCAACAGATCCAAAATGAGAATAATACATGGCTGGAAAGGGAGTTTGAGGAAGAAGAGATTCGAGAGGTTGTTTTCAGCTGTGATGGGGGAAAAGCTTCGAGCCCGGACGGGTACACGATGGCCTTCTTCCAAAGGAATTGGAGCATAGTCAAAACTGATATTATAGCCTGTATGAAAGAGTTCCACCGTGATGCCATTATAAACAGGAAAGTGAATGAAACCTACCTGTGTCTCATTCGCAAAAAGTTGAATCCAACAAAAATTGGAGATTTCAGGCCTATTAGCCTTACCACAAGCCTCTACAAGATAATTGTTATAACCTTGGCGAACAAGCTACGAATTGTCCTTTCTAAAACAGTTAGTGAAAATCAGATGGCGTTTGTGGCTTCGAGACAGATTACGAATGCAATTCTAATTGCTAATGAAGTGGTGGAGGAGCATAGAGTTAATGAAAAACAAGGCTATGTTCTTAAGGTTGATCTAGCCAAGGCCTATGACTCAGTTCGATGGTCTTTCTTGGATTTTGTCCTCCAAAAGAAAGGATTCGGGAACCAGTGGAGAAATTGGATTCAGGCCTATTTAAAAACAACAAATTTCTCAGTTTTCATAAATGGAAAGCCACAAGGAAAGTTTAATAGGTATAGAGGCCTTAGACAAGGCAACCCATTGTCTCCATTCCTATTCACAATAGCAGCAGATTTCTTAACAAGAATAATACAGAAATCAGTCTAAGCTGGAAAGTTAGAAGGAATAGAGATTGGGAAGGAGAAGGTGAGATTAACGCACCTACTATTCGCGGATGATTGCCTCATATTCATGAAGGACAAAGAGGAGGAGGCTAAAACGGTCAAACTGATCCTTGAGACATTTTGTTTTCTAACGGGAATGAAGATAAATGGGAATAAAAGTCATTTGTTGGGGATGAATGTCCAAACTACTGAGCTGGATAATACAGCGGAGGCCTTAGGAGTAAGACCTAGAAACTGGCCTACCACCTATCTAGGTCTTCCGTTAGGAGGTAACCCAAATAAATCAATGTTTTGGGAAGCAATGGTTCAGACAGTTCAGAATTGCATAGCTGGTTGGAAGAAAAGTTATCTATCAAGAGGAGGGCGACTACTCCTTATTCGAGCAGTGCTAGAGGCCCTTCCGACCTACTTCTTATCTGTTTTCAGAATTTCAAAAGCTGTGGCAAAAAATATAGAAAGAAGGATGCGAGATTTTCTATGGAGACACGAAGACTCTGATAAAGGGCAGAATTTGGTCAGTTGGATGCAAGTAAATAAACAGATAAAAGAAGGGGGCTTAGGAGTAGGAGATCTAATAAGGCGCAATATGGCCTTAAGGGGAAAGTAGATTTGGAGGATGCTGGAAAATCCGAATGCTATGTGGGCCTGGATAATCCGAAGCATACATGGGTCGGAAGGACATAGGAGGAAAGCGGGGGTGAGCCGGAAAGTGAGTCACAGGGCGCGTTGGAAAGACATTCACAGACTATATAAATACTTGGAACCTCACATTCTGTGGAAAATTGGGAAGGGAGATGCGGTTAAATTCTGGGAGGATAAATGGTGTGAGCACAATCAGCTAAAAGACAGTTTTCCAAATATGTATAGATTATCCCAAAAAAAGAAGGGGCAGTCCGCGAGTTCTGTAATAGCAACAATGTGGATGGAAGGATTCAATGGGGGTGGAACCTCCATATAACCACTTATATAGGTGAGGACCATGTGGAAGAAGAAATGGGTGGTTTGTTGGACACTCTTCAGAGTTTTCATTTCAGCAATATGGATGAGGAGGATAGGCCGATCTGGACCAAAGATACTAGCAGGAAATTCTCAGTGCGATCCTTGCTGGAGGGTATTAACGAACGAGCAGAAAATCATAACAATGTCACAGCAGATTTTATATAGAGCATGAAAATTCCTCTAAAAGTACGGTTTCTCATGTGGATTGTCAGCTTAAACAAGCTGCAGACAGCAGAAAATATTCAGAAGAGATGGCCAAACCATACTCTAATCCGTCTATTTGTCATATGTGCAAGAGGAGCGAGGAATCGACTGTACACCTTCTCGCTGAATGTGATCTAGTGAAATATATGTGGAGGGAATGGAACAAAGTTAACAGCAGTTTTGTGTCACCGTCAAGAGAAGATTTGTTTCAGTTTCTAGAAAACAATATTCTGTCAACTCTAAAGCCTTACAGAAAGACAATTCTAGCGGCAGTGTGGTATGCTATCTGGGAAGAAAGGAACCAAAGAATATTCTCCAACAAGGCCAAGACAGAACAAATGGTTTGGGAGCAGTCTAATAATCTTTTTGCTACTTGGATTCATTGTACAAAGCTAGGTCTAGGGTACTCATTTGGTGAATGGGTAGAAAAAGGAAGAAGTATTTTACAGACTTTTGAAAGTTGTACTGGATTGTAAAGACCGGATATCTCATCCAGAATTTTGTACTTGTCTTATTACTATCAATATATGTTTCTATTTCAAAAAAAAAAAAAAAAGGAGATTTAACGCAAGATATGTAAAATTGGCGAGTGACTATCTAAAAGAAAGAAGCATGAGTTGTAGCCTGAAGAAGAGATGATAGAAAGAAGACAGAGAAGTGAAAAATAAGCTAAAAGCCTAAGAAAAGAATGATAAATGAAAATTCATGGTTTATATTAGAGTTTGACGTTAAATTTCTTTTTGTTTTTATTTTTTTTAATAGTTTTAAATTAATAAGCGTGATGTGCATTAAGCATTATTAATTTGACATATATATATTTGAAACCATTATATGTATAATATATCCATTATGTTTGTTTTCGACATTTTTAATAGAAATTGTGTATATTTTAACATTTATATAATATTTTTTTGAATTTTTCTAAGTTGACAAATTTTTACAAAAATTCTTTCGAATTTCTCGAACTCTTCGAATCAATTCTAATTTTCAAATGTTGAAGTTTGATGCGAAGTCGAATTTTCATTCCTTGGGGATAAGTGCAGAAGAGGAAAGTGCTCTTCAGGTGATTTTGAGATACTATTATCAGGATGATGGGGAGGACCAGATTGTTTGGATAGAAGAATCCTCAGTGAAATTTTCTTGCAAATCTTTCTTCTAGGTTTTGACTAGCACTAGTAGGATTATTCCTTCTTTGGTGTGCCTAGAGATATGGAAGGCTCAAGTCTCTTCTAAAGTCAACTTTTTCGCATGGGAGGTGGCTCTGGAGAGAGTAAATAAAAGAGAGATGATTCAGTGGCATTTTCCAAGATATTGCTTTTCTCCTTTGTGGTGCCCTCTATGCAAAAGAAATGGAGAACTTTAGACCATTTATTTCTAAAATGTCCGTTTACAAGCTACGTTTGGTCTAGATGGAGGAGTATTTTCAGCATTAGACCAGAGGAGCTCAAGCAAGAGATTTCATTCGGTGTCTACCCTTTCTGGGAAGAGCTTAGTCCTAAGAAGAGTGTTTACCAGGTGGTGGTGTGCTTAACAATTCTCTGGTGTTTGTGAAAAGAAAGAAATGCTAAGATATTTTAAAAAAAGAGTTGTCCCTCTCCTCAAATTTAGGAAGAATCTATGTCGGTGGCCTCATTCTAGATTAGCAATAGTTTCTTTTCCTTAGGATACTCGATTTTAGAATGGATGAGCGGGTGGAAAAACATTTTGTACAAGGGTTTAATGTTTGAGGGTGGTCGTTTTGATGGAAGGGTTCGCTCTTTTGTTGTATTTTCTCTCTTTGTCATATTAATAAAATTCCTTGTTTCTTTTTTTTTTTTTTAAGATGAGAAATTTCTTGTGAGAAGGAATGAGGGAAGGACATGGCTTACATTTAATGAAGTGGAACCAAGTAAGGAAGCCTAGGGATGGCAATTTAATAGCAAAGAATAAAGCATTGGCAAGAAAATGGCTTTGGAGGTTTCCAAGGGAACAAGATCAATTGTGGAGTAGGGCGATTAGAAGAAGACATGGATTGAGTATCAATGGTACAGATGTGGGGCTAAAGAGGAATGCAACTCACATAAGCCCTCGAAAGTTTATTCACTCACTTTATCAATGTTGTGCCCCACATACTAGATTGTAGCTAAGCAAAGGTGATTCACTCGGTTCTGGAAGGATGTGTGTGGGAAATGAGGCATTTTCAATTATGTTTCCTAGGTTGTACATGCAATTAATGGGTCATAACTGCTCTATTTCCTACTTTATTGATCATTGTTCAAATTCGATGCCTCTTCATTGGGATCTCCATCTGGGACCATTCGTTGGTCTGAGTGTGAAGAGGAAGAGGTAGGACTCTAAGCATTATTAAGGGACTATGTGATGCAAGATAAAAAAAATAGAATTGTCCGATTTAAAGAGATATGTGTGAAATTTTCCTCTAAATCTTTTTTTTCTATCTTGACTAATGATCCATTGATTCAGCCCGCACCAATGTTAACAAAGATTCGGAAGGCTCAATTCCTTCCATAATAAAGTTCTTTGCTTGGGTGGTGGCAAAAGAGAAAGTTAACACGGGGTTAACGGCTCCCGCATCATTCTGTTTTCACCCCATGTTGTTATTTATGTAAACAAAATGGTGAGTCAGTTGCACACTTGTTTCTCAAGTGTCCTTGCTCAAGTAAAGTTAGGGCAAGGTGGAGGAGCATTTTCCTATTTTCCCATATTTAAAATGAACAGAATATTCAATTTAGTGTTTGACCCTTTCTAGAGGTAATTAACAAGAAGTGCAGGGCTCCTTAGATGGTAGTAAGTTTGGCAGTGGTTTGGTGTTTGTCAAGGGAAAAAAATGTTGGACTTTTCGATGATAAGTTTTTACCCCCAAGTGTGATTTGGAAAGAATCTAAGTCTTAAGCATCTTTTTGGATTAGTAACTTTTCGCCATCAATGGGATATTCATGCCGAATTGATTAAGAGGGTGGAGAAATGTCTTGTAGTATTGCATTGATGTTTGTAAGGTGGGTGAGTCCTATGTTAACAAAATACAATATGTTTGCCATGAAGGATAGACAACACAAGCTTATAATTAACTACATACCAATGGAATTTATTCTTTCGATTTAAAAAAATGCAATTACACTTTCTGAGAATTTTACTTGAAAGCCTTTTAAAAAGATTAAAAAAAAAATTTTTGAATTATGATGATATGTTATAGGATCTAAATAACAAAGCAAACACAAGAAAGTTTTTTGGTAAATAATAAGTCACAGAAACACACACATAGGTGAGCATCAAACTATAGATGTAAATGCACCAAGGGCAAGTTTTACTTCAATTCCTACCTTGGACTTTGCTCTTTTGGAAGTTTTTGGAGCGTTGTCTTCAACTTTCTTGCATCTCTCTTCCTTTTCCTGTGCAAAGTTACAGTAAAACAAACCCATAACTCAAATTGGACAACAATATCAATAATTTCAAATCGCAAGGTGATGCTCGTCACAAATCCCAACATACCCCAGGCAGTTTAACATGTGTTTCACATACATTAGGAGCAAACCAAAATAATTGCAAATTAAAAAAAAAATTATTTCAATAAGACAGTGATAGAACCAATCAATATTGTTTGATGATAAACTTAAATGGTGCAATTGAAGATAAACTCACAATTAAAAAAAGGTACTGGATTAAGGTAAGCAAACTTTTCCATTATTATAGAACACAACTTTGCTAATGTTTTATCACTTTATGTAACTTGTAGGCATGAATGTTACTACAACTTCTATGTAACTCAACTATATCTTGTCTTGCGCCTTCTAAACAATTCCTGCCAAGTAAACATATGGCTATCTACTAATGCAGTTACCTTTCATCATATATACAAAATATTTGTTGTGTGCAGCAAAAGTGGAACGAATCAAAAAAACTGTACACACTCAAATAATCAGTAATTTGAATGAACACAAAGACACTCACAGGCAATAATACACAGATATAACATGGTTCGACTTATTACCTACGTCCACAAGAGACAAATAATCCATTATAAAAGAATGCAAATAAGTTATAACTTATAATCATATCTACTCAAATTCTGTCATAAAAAAGTGTTTTCACACAAATCTCAAATTCGCGCTCACACTTTTCACATATCCCAACAAGGGTTTATATAAGAAAAAAGTTTTAACAATATTCTTGTCCAACCTTATGCTGGATCGTCATAAAATGGTAATTTTTATAAGCTTTCATGCCAACCATTTTAAGAGGGTTCGTCTCGGGTACACCCACCATCTATGTGATTTTTACTTTGTCATTCTTCTACTTTAAAGAACGTTGTTCCAGCATATTCTGAATCGATCAGATATTTGGTAATAGTCTGCTCAATTTTAATTTCTGCAGCTTATACTGAACTGACAATAAGAAATTAGTGGCATGAATATTGGGTGATAACCTACATAAAACCATTCCTTTAGGTCAACGATGTTTAGCAAATGATGGGGCACCGTATTTCTTCGAATATTAGTTCTACTTCCCTCGTCAAGTAATCTTGCACTCTAGGCACCTCACTTGGGAGGAGAACAAAGTACAAGATAAATATTTGAAGAACAATGAATCGAGAAATTTAAAAGTGCATTCACATAATTGTCATTTTTCATCTATCAACTTCGTCACTCGTATAAGTAATTTAAAAAATAAAATTACGTAATTATGTCAAGAATAGTTGTTGAAAAACAGCGTTCCCACCTGAATTAAGTTAAGGTAATGCTTGTTAAAAAGTCGTATTGTCTCCTTAACTCTGACATGAGCGCTCTTACCACTGTCATCAATTGTGGTAATACCATTAGCGACCGCTCCCCTCCCTTCGTCATCCTTGGCATTAAGATCCGTAAAAACACCATTTTCAACAGCTCCAGACTTAACTGTCTCAGTAGACAAAGGAACTGATGTCGAAACAACCACTTTCTCTTCTCCATCCAACAATTTGGCTTTGCTCTTTTTACAGCATTCAACATTCTCTCCATTCCTCTGCTTATTATCCGATCCGTCATTGTTCGAAGGCTTGACTGGAGTAGCACCATAATAAGGCCTTTTCGTACCCGATAACCGTGCGCTGAACCTTCTTCCCGTCGAACCTTTGCTTTCAGAGCCATTCTTCTCTTTGATTGCTGTCTCACTCGCCATTGATGAAACAGACGATGCTTCTTCTTCCACTCTCTTCCTCGAGCCTCTCTCCTTGGCTGATTTTTACAGAGAAATGGCTACTCAGAACAGAAGAAAGAGATACCGAGGTTCAAATCCGAGAGATTAGATGATGAACCGTCTCCCGCTGTTGCAGAAACCGAGTGTACAGGGGAGAATCGAAATTGGCGACCGATTGATCGTCGAATTAGAAGAACGAACGATCTTTTCGTCTTCTGTCGGAAAAAAAGAAGCGGGAAAATGAATTTCGGTCGAGCGAATGAGCGCGACATCTATATTTGATGTTGATGTGAAGTGGTAAACGGCTAACTTAATTGAATTTCGTCCGTTGGATGGAATTTTGAACTTGTGGCGCTCAGGTGAGGAAGCCTTGTGCTCCGTCGATTCTCCTCCTCCTGACCTAGAAGCTTCCACAGTGGAGATGAGTTTCAGGGAAAAAAAACCTTAAAAGGCATGATAAAATTAATATATGTTATTTCAAACGCTAAATATTCTAGATCTCTTTTTAGGCATATTGGTATCAAGTGGATGTTATGTCATTGTGCAGTTGACTATGTATAGAGGAAAAAGCTTCATGCCCCCCTTTTAAAGGGTAACATTCTATACAAATTAAAATTTTACTATGCCACCCATTGCAGGACCGACAATCTATAAATAACCCCTCCCCCCCAAAGCCTTAATCGTCACCTTCATCCATCTTAGCAATTCCATTATCATGCCATCATTTTTTAGAGGTTTCAATTTGTCATAATATAATTCATTAAAAGAAAAAGATAGCTCACTTTTATCGCTTATTTTTATAAGATTATTAAATCTTACCTTTTTAGTGAAATTGAGTATAAAAATGTTACATTTTTGCTCTTGTACTTCTTTATTCATATTTTGTATTTTTTTATCTTTATACTTCTTTAATATTGTAAACATATTTATATTTCATATTGCATTGTTCATAGATGTGTGTTTTATTTAATTTGCATTGACTATGTTACTCATCATACGCAGTTTGATAATTCTATGGTACATAATGAATGATAGAATGATTTCTATTATATGTTACATTAATGGGAAAATGGTACATGGACTATATTGAGTTAATTACAGTTGTGGATCATGTACTGATATTTTAGTGAAGATGGAAGCCAACATTAATGATTTGAAAAATATTATTAGGGAAAGATTGTCTATAGATCGTCAATCAAAATGGATAAGTATATTGTATCATCATCCAACTATTAGAGGAAACGGTGTGGTATTTCGAAGCCATTACCAATTTTTCGATGATTAGAGTATAGCATTTATGTGACAAATTGTGTCGCAGTTTCCCACTACTAATGTTGTAGATTTGTATTTGAGTCATTAGGCCTATTTCAACGACTGAAAGTCCTAAGACACAGCTACTGTTAATAGGTGATCGCAGTCCACCAACATATTAAAATGATTATGAGGCTAATGCGAATTTAAATCATGATACGAGGGATGAAATGACTAGTGACGATGTTATTTCTAATATTCTTACTCAATCTCAACCATTTGAGTTTGGTGATGACCATGATATAGATAGACAATAAGAAGTATATGCAAACGAAAAGGATAACATAGTTGTATGAAAACGGTGGTGGAAGTTGATGATCCTTCATTTGATCTGCCTAGTACTTTTAATGATATTATTAATGAGGATGCGCTTAACATTGAGGCAGCTACAAGAGTAGGAACAATGTCTAAATATGAAGTACCGACGCCTATATACTATAACATAAACTATGATGCAGTTAATGAAATTGCGATAGAACATTTGGCGTGAAGTGGAGCAACTACTAACTACAGTGGTGATTTGCATATTGGGTTGAAGTTCTACACTATAAAAGATTTGCAAAAAATTGTGAAACGTTATTGCGTTGAACAACATCATGAATTTACTGTTATTGAAATTGACAAGAAGTCTTGGGTCGTGCGACATAAACAAGGAGGTGATGGGTGTGAATGGCGATTGCGTGTGTAAACAGAAGTCACACAATATTTTTAAAGTTACGAAGTATCGTGCTATCCATATATGTATGCATGAAGGATTGTCACAAGATCATTCACAGCTTGATGTAAACTTAATATGTGCATAAGTGTTTAATTTGGTTTATTGGGTGCCAACTACTTTTGTCGTCGTCTTGCACCAAACTGTGAGGGACAAATTTGGATATGATGTTCACTATAAAAGGGTATAAAAAGCGAAAAGAAAAGCTTTTGTCAAAATATTTGGTAATTGGAAAACATCATATGAAAAGTTTCGTAAATGGAATGGCATGCTTGTACTGACCAACTAAGGAACACAAGTCGAGTTGAAAGAAGTTGCCCATGGTTTGGGAATGGTGGATTTCAAACCATTTTTTTGGACATTTGGGCCTTGCATTGAGGGCTTTAAATACGATAAACTCCTCATTCAAATTGATGCAACCCATTTGAATGAGAAGTACCAAGCAAAACTCTTAATTGCAACCGACATTGATAGCAACGGTCATGTGTTTCCTCTTACATTTACGCTTGTAGCATCTGAATCGATAAAGTTATGGGGTTAGTTTATGAGAAAATTGCACTCTTGTGTAATTGACATAACAATAATTTGTGTGATATTTTATCGACATGTTGTTATTAAACATGTCATGAAAGAGTCATCAAATGGTTGGTGTGAGCCTCATGGGCACCACGGGTATTGCTTGCGTCATGTGGCAAGCAATTTAAATACAAAGTTCAAAAACAGAGAGTTGAAGGTATTAGTCAAGCTAGTAGGCAGACAACACTAACCACGAAAGCTTATCGCATACTTAGATCAAATAAAAACTTTGAATCCTAAAGCTCTTACGTGGCATTCGAAGATTGACAAGAAGAAATAGACGCAAGCATATAACCAAGAATATCGATATGGTTGGATGACTACAAGCCTTGTCAGTACGATGTTTATACATAACTTGCATCTCATTTTTGTTATCTAATGCGTCATAGAACAATTATATTTGTTTCTTTTTTTGTTACATTGCAGAATGTTTCAATGGTGTGCTTAAGAGGGCTAGAATGTTGTCAATTTGTGCTTTAGTATAATTAACCTTGTACCAATGTGTTGCATACTTAAAATCAAGGAGGGAATTGTATGAGAGTGCTATGAATGAGGGCCAAACATATACAACATATGCAATGAAATTACTTAATCATTGGCAAAAGAAGGCAAAGGCGCAAAATTTCACACTTATCAACCAAGTTCAAGGCGAGTTTAAGGTGATGATAGGTCATAGTGGGTTTTATACGGACAAAGGCAACCACAAGCAAGTTGTCAATTTATCGAATAGGCATTGTAGTTGTCAAATGTGACAATCTTATGGCATTCCTTATTCACATGTCCTTGTTGTCTACTTTTTTGCTAGTTTGAATCGTTTGTGTTATGTTGAGCACTATTATCAATGAGATTGTTTTATAAGATGCTACTTCAAATCATTTGGGCCATACCACATGAAGATTATTGGCCATCAGTGGCACACATTGCTAAGCTCTCACAACCTTCAAGTTTGCAATAAAACAAAGGGCGACCAGTTTCGAAAAGGATCAGGAATGAAATGGATTGGCGTGAACCTAGTAAACAAACATTATGTGGTCATTGCCATCAGCGGGGACATAACAGAAGAAAATGTCCAACATTGCAGGAGGGCAGACTTCTTCAAATTCTTAGCACGTGATAATTATAGTATATTGTGTAATGTAATGTCTAAATTATGTACCATTCTTGTATTGTGAAAATGTAGTGTTGTTTATGCATACTAATTGCTCTTTATATAGCTAATTATAATAATGTTAACTTATATACTCTCACCAATTCCTCTTTATATGGCTAATTATAATAGTGTTAACTTATCTATTCTTACTGTTTGAGTTTATACTTAAACATTGATTTAGTTCTATATTAGCATTGTTGGTACTATTTGTGTTTTAAAACATACAGGGAAAGTGTTTAGACCATATGATTGCAACTCTTATGGATCTTGGTCTTTCTGGCTGGAGGTTTGATCCATTGCACCACTATACGAGTTATCGACCATTCATTTTTGTTTTGCTTTTAACCGTGTTGTAAAGTGTTCAATGTGTTATTTTTTACAGGTGGTGTGTATCAAAGTCCTTCAAGTAGTGGTCCATCTACATCATTTGTACCAACTTCTTGTAAGTAATGTGATGTCTTTTGACTGACTTAGCTTATTCAATGTTTTCTACAAAATTTTGCAGATAACATGGACCCGGGTCCATTTGATTGTGGTATTTTACATATGCAAGACCAACATAGATCATCTATTGTATGGGACGAGTCGGTAGGTCTATCTAATTGAGAGATGTTACTTTAAACAACAAATTCTAATATATCATCATGTTCTTAAACAACATGGGCATCATATTCGTGCTCAACATCGCGATGCATCCTTACATCGTCAGATGCCTATCCATAGCATGCTCATCGAACCTCTACAACAATCAGGTTTTTATGGAATGGCTCAAATAAGTTTTATAACCCTTGATTGACAGTTAATTGCAACTTTAGTTGAAAGGTGGAGACTAGAAACACGTACTGTGACACCCCAGGTTCAGGTCCAGATTTCTCGGTACATGATCATTAAGTGACACTTTCTTAAAATCGAGTTGTCAACTTTTCATTTCCTATTTCACTTTCTTCCAAAAGTATAACATGATTAATATGCAATGCAATCACCTCATTGCACATGTAATGCTCTAAAATTAACATTTATCACTGGTTTTCATTCATGAAAATAAGAAAGTTCCAAAATATCATAATAACGCAACAGTAAAACCAGTAAAACGTTCAGCTATAAAAAACTACCGTTAGATTCATTTATACAGAATAAGCAAACATTACATTTAAACATTTTAAAAGTTCTACATATAGCTTACAAAATCACTTCAAGTCCTGTTGAAAGTATTCACATCAAAACATGATCAAAAGAACGACAATTATAACTTGTCAGTGAGGTTCTGACACCAGGTCCTAGGTTTGTCAGTGTACACCTTTGTGAATACCTAAAAAATGAAATGAGAGTAAGCTCGAAAGCCCAGTAGGTCCCCCCTACACATTATCAACATTATACAAACTAAGACTAAAACATGCACATACTTTCACACATTAATCGTTTCAAACATTCATTTGTCTATTGTACTCTAAAGACCGAAAGAGAATCCTCTCTCGATATATTCCTGTAGTCCAATTGAGTAACGCCTGGTACACAATCTGGATGTACCATCATGATTTCTCCAGTGGCGTTATCCAGCTTACCATCATGATACATCTCTCTAGGTATTAGTTATGTTCGTACCAAATGTGAGTACTCCATGGTATACAATCTAGACTTTACCTTGGGATTACTGTCTAGGGAAGGGTAACACAATCCAATTCTCACAATCCAATGAGTACCACTTTCACAAACACTCAGCTATCCAGCTATTGGAAATATCTACGATGTGCCCAGACTAGTGCACATGATACACTGTATGGAGAGTTACAATGCACCTGCAACAATCCATCGCATCGGTACGTGAAATTCTTAATAAATCATTAATTATATTCAGTTCCACAATTAGTGTCATCCATACAATATCATTCAACAGATACGATCAAATACATGATGAATAAAATGAACAAATCATGAACTCGATAAAATATGTCAAAAAGCGATTAACCATACATTATGATTCTCATTCAAATCATTCCAATCACAACAAATAACAGCTACAGCATGCCAAATGTCCTAAGCTAACAATCATCACGTTTTTTATATAATATTAATGAGCAAGGAAATCCTCTCTACCAGAAGTTTATGAATTTTTCTTACGTCCGTTCTTCACACCAATTCACTTTTAAATTTTTTATCTGTCATTTAAAATTCTGATATTATTCTCCGAATCTCCATGCTACAACCCTCTGAACTTCGATATCATATCCATTTCAGAATAAATAGCATAATATAAAATTATGTCCAAGAATAATAAGGTTTTTTAGATACCAAACCTTCAACTAAAGCTCCCAAAATTCTCAATATCTTGTTTCATCACATCAACTTACAAAACTATATTCATTTTCTTCTAAATTTAAAATAGAACAACTTTAATTCTGATTGTTACCTCAAAAGTTGAGCGAATCGAATTTTATCCTTGCCCTAATGGATTTTACCCTCCAAACCTTCCAGATCCTCTAAAAAACTTGTAAATTCATCAAAAACTAAAATTGAATACTCAAAACTTCGAGAATTTAGTCTGGAAACACTAATTCATTGAATTAAAATGAAGATTTGAGCTCAATTGGCTTCAGATCATTCTGTGCTTCAAAAACCTCAAATCACCAGTCAATTTTGCAATTTTGATGTTGTTAGCCTATAAAAATTGATTTGAACGAATTTAAGGCTTCAAAATCTTACCTTAGATGCTTAGAATTGTTCTACATCTGATCTGGATCGTTTTGACTGTCTCCGCACAAAAATCGGATCTCTGGTGATCAGAAACGGGATGCCCTAGATTTTGCAATTTCATTCTATTCAGTTTTGGTTTGGTTGCTCTCTGTTTTGCAATTTAAATTGGCATGAATAGTGCCTCACATGAAAAGCACCTGCAGGTAAATAGTGCATGTGGTTACTGTTTATAGAGGAAATTTTTGCCCAATTTCCCCTTTTTTTTTCGAAGTTAGTTCAAAAAGGCTTCCATAAGTATCATTTTTATTTTTTGATTTTTTTTCTAACTTTAACCAACACGATTTATTTTATTTCTTTAATAAATGTTGTAATAAACATTTAAATCATGATTATGGACATTTTATATTTATTTAATATTTTTAAATTTTTATTTATTTATTTTTCGCAAACCATAGGTTATAAGTATATCTTTATTTATTGATTTTTCTTTGATCTCATTTATACCTCATTATGATTAAATAAATATTTCTCTTATTTATTATTTAATTATTTTATAGTTTATTATCTCCAAAATGACGTGTACGTTTTATAAATTTTTCAGGGTATTACACATACTTTCTATCTCCTATGTGGAGAGTGTATCATTACACAATGGGATGTTGCAATTCAATTGGGACTTCTACTTGATGGCCTACCAGTTACAGGGTACATGCGTCATGATTAGGGTGCACTCTATGAGGAGTAGTTAGGTTTCAAGCCAACGCAACAACAAATGAAAGGTAAAAAGCTGAAAATGAATTTCTTGGGAGAAAGAGTTATTCGACCAGGTCCTACTGATGATGATTTGATTCAACATGATCCGAATGACCCTAATGATGACTTTTATCCACTTACAGAGTTTGATGAGGTTGCAGTAAATAGATATGCCCAATCTTATATTTTACAATTGATAGGAGGGTCCTTATTTTCAGACAAGTCAAATAGTTCTCTCTACCTAATGTTTCTCCCATTACTAGCATACTTCAGGACAACTGGAAAATATAGTTGGGGGAGTACATGTTTAGCATGGTTATACCGAGAGTTATGTCAAACAACAAATGGGGATCCACATGAGATATCTAAACCACTGATATTGTTACAATTGTGGGCATGGGATAGATTTCCCCATATCGCACCAATTAGCGAAAGCAGTTTGAATTCAATGATATAGTGTCTATTGATCAAGTAATACTTCCTAAATGATTGTTTGGGATGAGGTAATATATTTGTTATTATTAGGTTCCATTACATTTTACTACTTTTTTATAACGTAAACAAATTTATTATATAGGTGAAAAAATGCATTTGCTATTACGGAAGTTTCAACACATGTGTTGCCATCTTACCAAAAACATTCGATATTCAGCTTTTGGAGTAGGTAATGAAATAATACATTTTACCCTATATACTATTGAATGAAATTGTTTATAATCAACTAATACTTTCATTTTTTTTGTTTAGATAATATGGGAACCTTACGAGGTCGACAATATTCTTAGTATGATGACATTATGTTATAGGTGCGATCATATGGTTTGGCGTAGTAGAGTGTTACTTATTTGCTTTTACATTGTCGAATGGTATTTTCCTAACCTGGTCCTTCGACAATTTGGCATGAGACAGTCGATCCCCCCCGAGTGTGACATAGAACAACCTCTTTATGAGATAACATTACGTGCCTTTACATCAACAAATTCGGCTACATACCATCAGCGATACATTGGGATATGGGATTGTCATCATGAACTTGTTGTGTCTAGTCCATGGATTAACAATCCTGTTGATATTTACGAGGAAGAGTACATGCGATGGTATTGACAAATTACTCGACGATCTATTAGCCGTCGAGGTGCACTCTTTGATTATCTTGTAAGTCTCCTTGTACGAAACTTTTGCTATTCTTTTAGTCTTTTCCTTCATAATATGTGCATTATGATTAATATTTGTTTATGTTTTATCTTCAGGCAACTAGTGTGGAGCAAATGTATAATCATGTATGGCCTCATGGGAATCAATTCATACAATCTATATATTCTAACTTTATGGAGGCAATGCACATAGATCGTCAAATTCATGGAGTAGTCCACCACACAATGCATGAACCTTTTACACCACCAGACCAAGGCATCATTTTTGATGATATTATTGTCTCACCGATTGTCGACGTTTCGTGCTCACCTCAAGTTCAAGAAGCAAATTTTCAAGAAAATTATGGCAACAATGAAGGTGTTGATGATCATGGTCGTGGACTGGTACGTACACATCTACGACGAGGATGAAGATGGGGACGAGGATGAAGAAGAATACAAGGTAATGGACAAAAACAAGGACGAGGTCCTGTTGAATACGAGGTTGATGTTAATATCGAAGTTGGCGAGCCATTGCATTCACATCCTTTAGAAGGAACTAATGAGGAAACTCATGACAAGCAAGTAGCTAAAGAGTCATCACAAGCTACTAGTGAACGTCAAGAATTGTAAGTTTTCTATTGACGTCGACACCAAAAAAAATGTGTACATGGTGTCAATCATAATTTAAAATGTATATCTCGTTTTGTACTTAAGCAATTATTGTATTAAGCAAGCAGTTGTTGTTATCAATGAAGATCATTTCAATATTAAGGGCATAATTTTTTATTACAACATGACATAGTAAAGAATCAAATGAACACTACACTTGCACTTGTAAATATGATTACATGCGAAAGGTTTCAAGGTAGGAAAATTGTGATCCGGGCATCAAAAAAATTATTCTATCACTTTCGAGGGTTCGTGTTAGGCTATTAGAACGCTCTAGAATTGGTCTCGCAGAAAAACCCTCCCGGATTGGCCCTGGTGATCAAAAACAAGTTTCAAAATTCTTAACTTTGAGTAGAAAACTAGAATTCAATTGAGGTAGAAAAATTGTAATTTGGGCATCGAAAAATTATTCGGTTACTTTTGATAGTTCGTGTCAGGCTATTAGAACGCGTTGGAACTGGTCTTGCGGAAGAAGCCCTCCCTGATTGGGCCCAGTGATCGAAAGTAGGTTTCAAAATTCTTAACTTTCAATAGAAAACTAGAATTCAAGTGAGGTAGAAAAATTGTAATCTGAGCATCGAAAAATTATTCGGTCACTTCCAGTGGTTCATGTCAGGCTATTAGAACGCACTAGAATTGGTATCGCAGAAAAAGTCCTCCCGGATTGGCCCCGGTGATCGAAAGTAGGTTTCCAAATTCTTAACTTTCAATAGAAAATCATAATTCAACTGATGTGGGGAATTGCAATCCGGGCATTAAAAAGTTATTTCGTCTTTTTCAGGGGCTCGTGTCAGGCTATTAGAACGCGTTGCAACTAGTTTCACAGGAAAAAACCCTCCTGATTGGCCCTGGTGATTGAAAACAAGTCTCAAAATTCTTAACTTTCAATAAAAAACTAGAATTCAAGTGAGATAGGAAAATTGTGATCTGGATATCAAAAAATTATTTCGTCACTTCCAGTGGTTAGTGTTGGGCTATTAGAATGCGTTGGAAATAGTCTTGCGAAAAAGTCCTCCCGAATTAGCCTTGGTGATCGAAAATAGGTTTTCAAAGTCTTAACTTTCAATAGAAAACTAGATTTTAACAAAGGTAGAAAAATTGTGATCCGTGCATAGAAAAATTATTCAGTCACTTCCGGCGATTTCTGTCGGGCTATTAGAGCGCACTGGAGCTAGTCTCGTGAAAAAACCCCTCCTAGATTGGCCCTAGTGATCAAAAACAGGTTTTAAAATTCTTAACTTTTCATAGAAAACTAGAATTCAAGTGAAGTATGAAAACTGCGATCCGAGCATCAAAAAATTATTCCATCATTTCTGGAGGTTAGAGGCAGGCTATTAGAACGCGTTGGAACTGGTCTTGCGGAAAATCTAGTCTCGGATTGGCCCTGGTGATCGAAAACAAGTTTTCAAATGATTAACTTTCAATAGAAAACTATAATTCAAGTGAGGTAGGGAAATTGTGATCCTTGCATCAAAAAATTATTCTGTCACTTTCGTGGTTTGTGTCGGCTTATTAGAATGCGCTGGAGCTAGTCTCGCAAAAAAGCCCTCTCGGATTGGTCTCGGTGATCGAAAACAAGTTTCAAAATTCTTAACTTTCAATAAAAAACTAGAATTTAATTGAGGCAGGAAAATTGCAATCTGAGCATCGAAAAATTATTTCATCACTTCCGGTGGTTCGTTTTGGGCTATTAGAACACACTAGCACCGGTCTCACTGAGAAAGACCCCTCAGTTTGGCCCTAGTGATCGAAAATAGTTTTCAAATTCTTGAAAGAAAAAAATAAAGAAAATTAATTTTGCAATACAAAAAAATGGTGTCAGGCGACATCATGTATTTCCATGATGCCACCTTTCCAATGGGCGACATCGTGTTGCAAAAGAAAAAAATAAAAAAAAATGTTGTAGACAAGTTGCTGCCCAACTGGTAATGACATGGCGCCCAGTTAACAGTAACTTGCCTCAAAAGGGATTAAAAATAATTTTTAGCTTTAAAGGAGATATAATGTTTTAATCAAGCCTTAATTAGTCTTTTTTCCTGAGTTTCGCTCTTTGTTTCTCTTTTGGGAAAGCCTAATCCAAATCTCCATACTTCCAAATTTGTTAATAACAAACCATCCTTCATTACCATATTGGATTATAATATGATGCCATTAAATTTTAGTCTAATCTCTTGTTTAATTATACTATAAAGATATAGAAAATTAAGTTTGGTATACTTTCATATTTTATATTTATAAGTTTATTTTATCTTTATCATTTTTTGAGTGATTGATTATGAAAAGTTCTCCTTGTCCCAAGGGATCTCATTCTCTGGGGTAGCCTCGTCTAATGGTACCCTCCGTTAGGCTCGAGTTATATTTTACTTTATTTTATTTTTTAACTTTTTTTTTGCTCTTAATCTGATTCCTTCTTTCTTCTTTTATGGAGCCTCATCAAAAAAATTTTAAGATTGTATTTTTTAAATTTATTTTTTCACCTTTATAAAAAAATGAGAATACAATAAAATTTATATTTAAATTATGTTAAGATTTTCTAATCTCTGAATGAGATAAAGAAGTGAAGACCTACACTCTATGCAAAAATATATGCAAAAAAAAAAAAAAAAGTTTATTAAGTGGTGTTTAAACCCCTATTGTAATTAGAGGTTATAGCTGAAATAGAAGTAAAGTTTCACAATCAAACGCCCATAATTTCAATTCTTATGCTACAGAAAGTTTTATTTTTTTACAAACCTCTCTTTAATTATCATTATTATTGGAATTTCAATTTAGATCAATAGGATTAATAAAATGCAATTCCATGCACAAAAACAAATATGGATCATTAGTAAATTCTTAATTTGATAATCCAAATAAGAAAAATAATATTTTAAGCCTCTAAAATGTTGGTAAAATTTACATTTACCTCCCAAACTTTTTTTTTTCTCCTACTTTGATCCTCTGATCACTTATATTTGCAAATGTTTAGCTAACTCAAACTATTGATTTTATCAGTGTTAGCAAATGGTATGTCACCCTAATTTTCAGTTTAACGCTCTATCTAAGCTTAAAACTAGAAAAAAAAAATTATTTTCAAACACTTGAACTTTAAGCAAATGGACATTACGCTCATAAACTTTATTTTATAAATAATTGTTATATTTGTAGAAATGGTTAAAAAAACATATATTTTATATTAAAGAAAGATGTTATACGTATTTTTTTTATAAGACAGCATACTATCTATGCAATTTTAAATGTATACTTATATATATTTGTATATAATTAATACGTATTTTCAAATTTTTTCCTTAGTTTATAATTCTATATATTATTTCAACGTTTGTGGGTGTTCAATAGATAAATAACACTCTGCTTCTTCAATTGAAAAAAACAATCTTATGATCCATGATCCAATCTTTTACACCCAAAAGATAGTTAGAAGTTAAGGGTCCCAATCTTAATGACCTTGCTATTTATTAAGGAAAGGGTGCAAGACCAGCCGTATGGAGTACATGGTCCAAAAACAATTGAAAGAAACTCATCAATAGAAACTAGTATTTAAAGCATTATAACAAAAAGTAAATTTGTTCATCGATAAAAGTTTTTTTGTTGAGTGAATGAGATTTAATACCTTTCCACTAGAAATGTCGAGTTTGAACTAAGAGAAAACTATGGTGGAAAACTTTTATTTTATGATTATATCATAGTTAAAACGATGATTAATTTCAAATTACGTATGAAGCTGGCTAAAAAATATATTATGAAACAATGGCGAACTTTCTCACTATAAAATGGCTAAAAAATATGTTGTGATCTTTGACCAGGTATCTGAAACATTCTGCTAGTTCGAATTAAGGGTTGAAACCACTAACGTAGAACCGTACCACACTCAATAATGGCAATGGATGCCCGGTCCAGTCTGCAAGCAATCAATAAGCAGTGTCTGACAGCCAATGGGCAAAGCTTTGTCCATCTTTTGCATGAGGTGGGTTGTGGTTTTTAAAGATTTTCATTCCTAGCCACTATCTACGTCCTTGAAAATTAGAACAACCAAGAAAGCTTTTCATTAGTAATCTCGTGTGTTTCATAAAGATATTTGTCTGAATAACGAAGTTGCGCCATTGTGATGTAATACCCTGAGTTATACAAGTATTTTGATAAACTAATAGATTCATATACGTGTCATGCGCATGCTTATATATAACCATTGTGTTATGTATTTAGGGTAAATTCTTTAAAATTTCCTCGGCACGAAGAACATGCAACATGTAGAGGGTGTAAATTTAAAAACAAAATGGATAAAGGGTGTAAATTTATAAGTACAAACAAGTTAAAAACATGAAAAAAAAAAGTCACGCACAAGAAGAAAAAAAAACCCACTTAAAGGAGACTCGTAAAGGTTTTGAAGGTTATCAACAGATATGAGCTGATCTGTAATCAAGAAAACAAACGAAGAAGAACAGAGGAAAGAGGAGAGAATGAATTGCATAACAAAGAAACAGAGTTATCGTTGTTTTCAATCAAGAAAAGATTATATGTTTCTATTACATATATATGTATTTATATTCAGAAGACAATTGTTGTAACTGCCTTTGTACACATGGCACTAGATCATTGGTACAAAATGTAATAAACTAACGGGTGTATAACAGGTGTATCTCTAACATCTCCCCTCAAGTTCACTAGGGATTCACATATAGTGAGCTTGGAATGCAACACCTAAAACCGTGGAACAGATAGAGCTTTTGTGAAAATATCAGCAACTTGATCAAATGATGGAACATGCCAAGGACTACTTGTTGTTGGGCAACCTTATCACGAACAAAGTACAAGTCGAGCTCGACGTGTTTAGTTCTAGCATGTAAAACAGGATTGTGAGACATAACAATGGTGCTTTGATTGTCACACGAGCCTGAGGAATACACATTTCATGCAACAGGGATTGTAGCCACGAGATTTCAACAACTAGAGAAGCAAGGCTTCTGTACTCAACTTTAGTTGAACTACAAGATGTAGTGTGTTGCTTCTTGGCACTCCATGTAATGAGATTAGATCCGAAGTAAACACACCTACTAGAAGTAGACTTCCAATCATCAGGACTTGATGCCCAATCAGCATTAGAGAACCCAACAAGATTCATGTTTGTTGCTATAGGAGATTTGGTAATGTGTAGACCATAATGAGAAGTGCCTTTAAGATATCTAAGGATCATTTTCACAGCCTTCTAATGTTCTATTAAGGGGGATTGCATAAACTGACAAACTCTGTTAACTGAATAGGCAATGTCGGGTCGAGTAATGGTCACATATTGCAAAGCTCTAACCACAGATCGATAATCAGCAGTAGTAGCCAACGAATCACCTTTGTAAGCAGATAGCTGATTTCCAAGAGAAGACACCATAACATTCAACGCATTTGCTTTCTTTAACAAATCTTGAATATATTTATGTTGAGAGAGATGAAGGCCAGTAGTAGTTGGAACAACTTTTATGCCCAATAAATAATGAAGAGAACCAAGATCTTTTAAAGAGAAGTTACTCAAACGAGCCATTGTCATGTTAATGGCATTGGAACTGCTACCTATTATGATAATATCATCAACATAAACAATAATGTAGAGAACATAGTGTGGAGCGAAGGAACAAAACAAAGATTGGTCTGATTTGTAGGAGAAGCCAATGGTGGAAAGAGCAAGTTTGAATTTATCAAACCATGCACACAAAGCTTGTTTGAAGCCATATAACGACTTGTATAGTTTACAAACTAATTTAGGTCATGTAGAATCAACAAAACCAGGTGGCTGTGACATATAAACTTCTTCATTAATAGTACCATTGAGAAAAGCATTATTGAAATCCAATTGACGAAGATGCCAATTATTATTGTAATACCCCAGAATTTTGTCAAATAACTAAATAAATTAATTTCAAAATTCTTTTGAGTGCAAATTGTGGGATAACACATGAAAAATAAAATAAATTAGAGTTATAGTAAAAATTAAACAAATAAAACCTTAATTTGATA
>JAJIYU010000070.1:0-73969 GCA_030144865.1 Tinospora cordifolia | reverse complement strand
GATTTCCTGTGTGTACGGCCCAATACTTCAGTTAGCTAATTTTAAGATCAAAATACTCATATACCCACAAATTGTCCTTGATCATAAACTTGACTCTCAATTCAATGATGAAACTTGTATATGAAATATGAAAACTAAATCAAAAAACAAGTAGTCAGAGTCCGCAGGAGAACAAACTTCAGTCAAAAGATTAGAAGTATTTTTTTTCTGAATATGTTTCCTCGTAGAGAAGTTCAAAAAAATGATGTTCTTTCGAGTTTTTTTAATCAGAAATTGTGTCCGTGTGCTTGCAAACCAATAAATTGACAGATAATTTCTCTCTTGCCGAATTTCAGATGGTTGCAAATCTGTCCAGTATCTATCCTAAAGACACAGAAGCACCTCCAGCAGGGGTAGACGACATGACCAAATTAGCTTATCTCCATGAGCCGGGTGTCCTACAAAACCTTGCTTCTAGGTTTGCTCTCAATGAGATATATGTAAGTTAACTACGTAACATTGTTTTGGTTGTTTCAAGTTCTAGCCAAGCAATGAATAATATGAAACATTTAATCTAATAAGTAGTCCCAAATTTGACAGACTTACACAGGAAATATTCTTATAGCTGTGAACCCTTTCCGAAGGCTTCCACATTTATACGATATACATATGATGGAGCAATACAAAGGAGCTGCTTTTGGAGAGCTTAGTCCCCATTTATTTGCTGTGGCCGATACTAGTTACAGGTAATATGCTCTGGGCATGTTACGCGTCCAAATCTTCTTGCGTCTGTAAATGTTCTGATAAATTTTATCTAGCTCTGCTCTTTTTATGCATCAGGGCAATGATCAATGAGCAGGCAAGCCAATCCATACTGGTAAGTGGAGAAAGCGGAGCTGGAAAAACAGAAACAACAAAGATGCTCATGAGATACCTTGCATTTATGGGGGGGAGGTCCGGCACTGAGGGAAGGACAGTCGAACAACAAGTTTTGGAGGTGAGAAATGTTCCTTCTGTACAATTCTACCAGAAACATTTCAGTTATAAAATCAAATAAGTATTTCACTAAACTTCTGTACTTTCAGTCCAACCCAGTTCTTGAAGCATTTGGAAATGCCAAAACTGTGAAGAACAATAACTCCAGGTAAGAAACTTGACTGTGCTAGGCTTTGGTTTATACTAGGAGAAACTATAACTCACCAAATAATTTTTATTTTTATACCAGTCGTTTTGGTAAATTTGTTGAGATCCAATTTGATAAGAAGGGGAAGATTTCTGGAGCTGCTGTCCGTACATATCTTCTTGAACGTTCACGTGTTTGCCAGGTTTCTGACCCTGAGAGGAATTATCATTGTTTTTACATGCTTTGTGCTGCACCACCAGAGGTATATCATACTCTTGTCTATACTATTTTACTCTCAGAACACATTAGTAAATACATTTAACCAAGAGAATAAAAATGAAAATGTCAAGACTTTTCATCAATACTAATTGACAATACTAATTTGTCAATTAAAACTGTGTCAGGATGTCAAGAAGTTCAAGTTGGCAGACCCAAGAACTTTCCATTATCTCAACCAAACAAACTGTTATGAAGTTGCAAATGTGAATGATGCCCGAGAGTATCTAGAGACTCGAAATGCCATGGATATAGTTGGGATCAACCAGGAAGAACAGGTACTGTTACTTATATTTTGGAAAGATATGACAGTATGTACAACTGCAAATCAAACAAATTAAAAGAGATGGGATTTCCTTGCGTAGGATGCAATATTCCGTGTTGTGGCAGCCATACTTCATCTAGGGAACATTGAATTTGCAAAAGGAAATGAAGTTGACTCTTCTAAAGTAAAGGACGAGAAATCTCTCTACCATCTTCACACTGCTGCAGAACTTCTAATGTGTGACTTCATTTTTTTCTACTTCATCCACTTCTGCAACTAATTTCTCATGATCTCTGTCAAATTTATCTCCATTGGTAATTCTAATGATTCTACACAGGTGCGATAAGAAGGCCCTTGAAGACTCTCTGTGTCAGCGCGTTATAGTTACCCCTGATGGTAACATTACAAAACCTCTAGATCCTGCTGCTGCTGCACTAAGCAGAGATGCCTTGGCAAAAACAGTGTACTCAAGACTATTTGATTGGTAAGCATACCATTTCTTGGATAAGTCAGAAAAACAAATAAATAAATAAGAAGAAGAAAACATTAGATAATTATGATATACGGCAATCAATTCATTATCAAACATTTAAAAAGAGACATTCTTGGACAAATAAATACAAAACTAAGTATTTTGTTTTCATCAGTCCAACCTCACCTCCACGAACATAGTATTACATACAGATCCAATATGATTCTTGCTTTCTGATTTTCAAGAATTATGCAGGATTGTAGATAAAATCAACAGTTCCATTGGTCAAGATCCTAATGCAACTAGCATCATTGGAGTCCTTGACATTTATGGGTTCGAGAGCTTCAAGGTCAATAGGTAAAGTATTAGTTATTTTAAAGAAATTATCTAAAGAAACAAACGCTTTTAGTCTTTTACTTCAACCATCAGGAACATCTGATAATGGGAATTACTTGACAGCTTTGAGCAGCTATGCATCAACCTAACAAATGAGAAGTTGCAACAGCATTTCAATCAGGTAACAATTGAATATTACAAAAGATACGCCTGAGCTTCAGTATCTTAAACTGATGTTTCTCGCACATTTTTGCAGCATGTGTTTAAAATGGAGCAAGAGGAATACACAAAGGAAGAAATCAACTGGAGTTATGTTGAGTTTGTAGATAACCAAGATGTGTTAGATCTAATAGAAAAGGTACTTGATGGTTGATACTCACTTGTACCATGAAAACTGTATGAAGCACATTAACTAAAGTCATTGACATGAAAAAAGCATTCTTTTACCAATGACCACTGACTGATTATACTTGAATACAGAAACCAGGAGGGATTATTGCTCTTCTTGATGAAGCTTGGTAAGCACTTACTTTTGTGAAAATGTTTCAACAAATTTGTAAGATCTGATCAGCGTATCAGATTGATATATTTCTTGAATGGTACAAAGAATGAGTGAATTAAAAGTTAAGTCACACTCACACCCAGCTATGGGATCTACAAATAAGCAAGAACGAACAAGTTAGTAGTTTGCATTTAGATGCCTATAACACCCTATGTACCTGTTTCAACAAAAGAAATAGGAATCAGTATATTACAGAAATAAAAGGTTGCTGTGTTAAATTTAGAGTAAAGCTGATTTAATAGCTTCATCCGACATGCAGTATGTTTCCCAAGTCAACCCACGAGACCTTTGCTCAGAAGATGTACCAGACATACAAGAGCCACAAGCGCTTCAGCAAGCCCAAGCTTTCTAGAACAGACTTCACTATTAACCATTATGCTGGTGATGTAAGCAGAATTTCAATAATTCATCTAAAGTCCTATTACATGAAAGTGAGTTAGCTTCTAATTTTAAGAGATCTGATTGAAAAGGTTACCTACCAAGCTGATCAGTTCCTCGACAAAAATAAGGATTATGTGGTAGCTGAACATCAAGCACTACTGAATGCATCAAAGTGTCATTTTGTTGCCAATCTCTTTCCTCCATTACCTGAAGAAACTTCAAAACAGTCCAAATTCTCTTCCATTGGTACTAGATTCAAGGTATATCTAAACTTTTATGTAGAGGACACATTGCATATCTGATCATGGAATCTCTTAGACTCAATGGCTTCCTTTCGAATTACATCACAGCAACAACTTCAATCTCTAATGGAAACTCTGAACACAACAGAGCCACACTACATCAGATGTGTGAAACCTAACACTGTTCTAAAGCCTGGCATCTTTGAAAACTTTAATGTCTTGAACCAGTTAAGATGCGGGGTAAGTACCATCCTTCCATTAGAAAACCTTTTTAAATGCTTCACTTTGACACTTGCTCTAACTTAAAGTCTTTTTTATTTTTCTTCCTTCTACTTCGTGTTGCAGGGTGTGCTAGAAGCTATTAGGATAAGTTGTGCAGGTTATCCCACCAAAAGAAGTTTTGATGAGTTTCTGGATCGCTTTGGAATGCTTGCACCAGATGTTTTAGATGGGTACATATTTTAACTTTCTTCTCCAGCCCCCAACTGTAGCAAAAGAGCTCCATCTTATGCAGTTGTGGATTGGCCATATTTTATAATTTCAACATAAAAGTTCCATAAACTACGGCAAGCTATACGCTTGATTGGTTGATTCCATGTATTAAATCTCATAGATAAAAGCAACAAACTTGAAACATCTAGGAAATTTAATGAGTAAAGTTTAAATTTATTTGAATCAAAAATGCATCTTCAGTGGGTGTGAATCGTGTGATACTGATAGCATAGCACAGTTTTGATGTTGTAGTTCAATTCCATTGACTTCACCCCTTTATTGTGACAGCTCTGATGAGAAATCAGCCTGTGCAGCAATATGTGACAAAATGGGTTTAAAGGGCTATCAGGTAAACATATATAAAGATGTTCTACTAGTAATACAACAAAAAAATGGCTATCCTAACGTTTATATTCATAACAAACTAATTTTAGAAATTGCACAAATCTTCAATCATGCTACACTTTACTAGATAGGGAAAACAAAGGTGTTCCTTAGAGCTGGGCAGATGGCTGAACTAGATGCACGAAGAATTGAAATCTTAGCTAATGCTGCAAGAAAAATCCAAAGGCAGATCCGAACATATCTCACACGGAAAGAGTTCATTTCACTTAGAAGAGCTACAATTGATTTGCAGAAATTATGGAGAGGTTTTTGTTTCCTTAATGATTTTAATTTTACAATGGAAGTTAGAGGAAGAATTGAAAGATGATAAATTCATATTTTTTCCCTTAATGCAGCTCGACTTGCACGAAAGTTGTATGAACAGATGAGAAGGGAAGCTGCTTCAATTTGTATACAGAAGCATGTGCGAGCTCATAGAGCCAGAAAAGCTTACGGAGAATTAAGAGCATCAGGAATAGTTATTCAAACCGGTCTACGTGCTATGGCTGCCCGGAGTGAGTATAGATACAGGAGGAGAACCAAAGCAGCAATCAACATTCAGGTACTAACTTTCTCCAGATAGATCCTTTAATTTTCTCCATGGGACTTGAATTGACAAAGAAATAAAAAAAACAAAATCTTCAGTATGAGAGGGCCAAATCATTTAACACCGTATCGGCATTGCTATTTCATTCTGGCTTTTTTATCCCTTTCAATCTGAGCACTGGCTCTTAATTTCTGTTATTAACTTTCTCCTTGGATATTCAGCCATATCACTTCATCAACTGATCACAACCATTAATAACAAAAGTCTATTTGGATGTGAAAAGATTAGTTTCTTTATTGAAAGGTTAAAATCAACCATTCAAATTCCTTTGATGTTCAGAGATCTTGCACACCATTGGTAACCGAAGAACCAGAAGTTACAAAACTAGAAAATATTTACGACATAGACTGACTTGATGCAAATGCTTTTTAACTCTGGATTCCTTTTGTAGTTTCTGAAAAGCCAAGAGTTCTCATAAATTCTAAGTTATTTTTATTAGGTATTAATCCTATCATCTTGGCTCCTTACAGACTAAATGGCGTAGATATCAAGCACTTTCGACTTATAAGCAGCAGAAAAAAGCTACTTTAACTGTCCAGTGTTTATGGAGAGGGCGACTTGGAAGGAAGGAGCTCAGAAAGCTAAGAATGGTCAGCTGTTTCTTATTCTTGTTAAGAGTTTCATACTCATCTTCTTGCAATCCTCTGTTTAAAGTAAATAACAAATTACATTGGAACAGGCTGCTAGAGAAACAGGGGCACTTAAAGAGGCTAAGGACAAGCTGGAGAAGAGGGTGGAGGAGCTAACATGGCGACTAGACATTGAAAAACACATGAGGGTATGTGCAATTTCTTTCAATTTGTTGCACTAAAGATGAGCGTAATGTTCAAGAAAATGTTAATGAATGAAATTGAGAGTGTTCAATGGCACTAAGTTATGTTATATTTGTATGGAAACCAATTTATGATATACTTGTATGGAATTAGTACCAATCATCTAGATATAAGGTCTAATAAACCATATCAGTTTTCAAGCACTTAATTCATGATGCGTTGAACTTAATCGATGAATATAAAGGGGCAAGTTAGAAAGATTGATGCTAAGTAACTGAATAGGGCCACTTCACTCGTTGCCAACTAACCCAATTGCAGATTGACCTTGAAGAGGCAAAAGCTCAAGAAATTGCAAAGCTTCAGTCTGCTCTGAATGAATTGAAAGGACAATTAGATGAAGCCCATGCAGCTATCATCCAGGAGAAGGAAGCAGCAAGGATAGCCATTGAACAAGCACCTCCAGTCATCAAAGAGGTGCCTGTTGTGGATAACACAAAGCTAGAACTACTGACAAATCGCAATGAGGAGTTAGAGGTGGCAATTAATTTTCTTGTAAATGAATTCCACGTGCATTTTTCCCCAGAAAATCATTTTAATTTGGTAATAACCAATATCTATGCAAAAACTAATATTATGCTTTTATAGGAAGAAATAACTAAACTGAAGAATAGCATTGAGGAACTAGAGAGAAGAAACTCAGAGATTGGAAAAGAAAGGGAAGCCAAATCTAAAGAGGCAGAAGATTCACAGTTGAGGATATCTCAGCTTCAAGATTCTGTGGAAAGGTACTTACACTTCAATCCTTACATATCAATTATGTCGATGCTTGTACATGCTAAATGAGCAGGACTTGTTTTCTCTCACGCTTGCCTTTTCAGACTAGAACTAATGGTGTCTAACCTGGAATCTGAGAACCAAGTTCTACGTCAACAAGCTTTGGAAGCATCAACAAATGAGGACCTCTCTGAAGAAGTGACAAAGTGAGTATCTCGAAAAAGACCCTCACTAGATATAAATATCTACCAAAGAAAAAATGTATTCCCCTTGGAATTTCAATATACATATATATATATATGTCTCAAGACTTTTTTTATAAAAAAGTAGAAATAATGAATATGGAACTACACCTTCAGCATCAACAACAAATATAATCTTCTTTTTTAAGAATGACGTGAAGTTACAAAGAGAGAGAAAAGAAATGCTAATCCAACAGTTCAAAAGAAAATTACACTAAAGAGTGTTAAAACAAAAAACATGTTTACTTGGCATACAAATCATCCATAATTAGATTGCGGGTGCTTTATCCTATGCGAGCTTCATAGATATTACTAGTAAAAACACCATTGCAGTCTCCTAAAAATGCTTGATTACATGTACAGCCTCCAGAGCAGGATCACAAAGTTGGAGTCAGAGAATGAGTTACTAAGAAATCAAGCACCAGTTATTGTAGAGAAGATAATTCCAGCAGAAACTGCAGAAAAGATAAACACACCAGTCACCAGGGTAAACCGTTTGGCCAACTTACCTTAAATGATATATGACGCGCTTAAATCTAACTTTATTGTTTGGTAACAGAGTTTGGAGAATGGTCATCAAATGAAAGAAGAACCCAGAATGGAAAGAGTATGTCACATTTATGTCATTAATGTTATTATGTGATTTTTAATGATTGGATGAACACATTCTCATATCCAATGAGAAAAAAATTCTAACGAGTAAGAAATATTTGCAGGAGTTGGAGCCTGTCACAATCCCCCTAACCAAGCAGAAGTCCCTAACAGACAGGCAGCAAGTATATAATTGAAACCTTTTATACTTCGATTTTTCAACGGAGGGAAATTTCATCACATTGTTGTGCTCAATGAACTGATCACATTCTTGTGTGTTTTTCTTTTCTTTCTACTTTACCTTGTTCAGGAAAACCATGACATACTCATCAAATGTCTGTTGGAAGACAAACGGTTTGATAAGAACAGGCCTGCAGCTGCATGTATTGTCTACAAGGCACTTCTTCAGTGGAGATCGTTTGAAGCAGACAAGACAAATATATTTGATCGGATTATTCAAGCAATCCGGTCTTCTGTAGAGGTAAGTCCTTATTACCACCCTTCAGGTATAAAACAATTGTGAGCATTTATTATTATGTGATCAACTAGAGTTAATCACACGTATCTCTAGGGAATTAATTTCTACAACAATAAAAATTTTTCTGTAATTCCTTAATAAAATTTTTGTTGGACAATGGATTGTTTTCAATTCTTTCTCAAGTTATAAGTAGGAGCCTTGAAGGCTTATCATCTCTGTTTTCCAGTAGAAAGAAGTAAATTTATTTTCATTATATTGCCTCAGAATCAGGGGGATATCAATGAACTAGGATATTGGCTCTCTACAACTTCAACCCTCTTGTTTCTTCTGCAAAATACACTCAAGGCAGGAAATAAGCAAATTGCCTGTTCGCAGCGTACCAGAACATCTCCAACCACCTTGTTTGGCAGAATGGCACAAGTATGCTTTTTTCTGTTTAAATGATATGCTTTCGTCCATGAATATCATTCTAATTTCTAAGCAATTCTGACAAAGTTTTGAAATAAAACTTGTTAAATCAGGGTTTCCGTTCATCTCCATCAAGCATGGGAATTTCTAGTGGGTACAGTGGCATGGTAGGAAAGCAAGAAAAATCAAGAGTAGAAGCAAAATATCCAGCCTTACTGTTCAAGCAACATCTGGCTGCATATGTTGAGAAAATATATGGAATGATTCGTGATAGTTTGAAGAAAGAGATTAGTCCTTTCTTGAACCTCTGCATACAGGTGATGACCATGTTTAAGCACCATCCTAAAATCTAAAATTTGAGATTGATAGCCAAATGTTCATCTGATAATAAATAAATCTGCAAATCTCATTAACAGGCACCAAGATCTGCAAGAGCAAGATCCATTAGAGGATCATCAAAAAATATGCATTCAAATATAGTTGCAAAGCAACAAGCATCGAGCATACATTGGCAAAGCATAGTAAAGAGCATGGATGGCACTCTGGCTGTATTACAAAGCAATTATGTAAGTAAAATTATTCTTTCCTACAACGTAAATTTTCTAATGAATACTAGAGAAGATAAAGCTTAAAATATTCAACTCCCCCTCCCCACTTCTTTATCTCCTTTCCCTCCATTTCTTTATAAAACGTAAACATAAAGTGAAATATTGAAAGATAAGAAAAAAAGAAAGCTGATGTGATCTGGCATCTGTAGGTCCCATCATTGATTATAAGGAAAATCAACAGTCAGGTATTCTCATTCATCAACGTGCAGCTTCTTAATAGGTATATGTCTATTCCCAATTCCAACTTACCAATAAATAAAATACCAATTAATTTCTTAAGCAAAATTAAATTTATACTCTTCAAAATAAAACAGAACTGCAAAAATTTTTGTAGGAAAATTAACCTTTTTAACTAATTTAAATAGACCTCTTATGGTTGTTTTTCAGTTTACTACTTCGACGTGAATGCTGCTCTTTTAGCAATGGAGAGTATGTTAAGTCTGGATTGCAAGAATTGGAACAATGGTGCTCTAGAGCAACAAAAGAGGTAAGTTTTTGCAGAACTGTTTCTAGTAGATTAAAATCTGAAAGATAATTGGATTGATTAAAAAAAAATGTACTTATGTCATTATGATATGTCACAGTTTGCTGGATCATCATGGGATGAACTTCAGCACATAAGACAAGCTGTTGGTTTTTTGGTATGTCAACTAAATTTCATAATTAAATTACCTACCTATTTTCTAGAATTTTTAATTCACTTATAGATTTTACCCATGTGTTTTTGTTTCAGGTTTCACATCAGAAGCCACAGAAATCTTTGGAGGAGATCACAAATGAACTCTGCCCGGTAATTTGAACTAGAATCTACTTCTTAAAAAATGACAAACGATGAAAGAGAAGTTCAAAATCAATAATAGTTGTTATTCACATTCTATTCAATAAACATAAATGCACTTAATTAGGATTATTGTTGCAGGTGTTAAGCGTTCCGCAGATCTATCGGATTGGAACCATGTTCTGGGATGACAAATATGGCACCCAAGGGTTATCTCCAGACGTAGGCTTCCTTAACTGATCCTATTCATTTCCACTTAATTCATCTATTTATTTCCACTCTTCCCAACTGATGTTTTATATTTTTATCTCCAAATGAGGGAGCTCATATGACTTGGTGACCAAAAGCATTAGCCCTGAGCCAACCAAAAATCTGGATGGTTTTAGAGGGTTTGAGATTTATTTCATCCCCAGGCAGTTAAATGATAAGTAGGCTAGAGTCCAATCAATGTGTCTATGAATACAAAAGAAAGCAACCCATACAAGCTAATTTAAATTGCCTTAAAAGGGCCTGCATTGGATCAAAACAAGTTCATAATAGCACAAAGTACCAAAAAAAAAAATCAAGGAACGCCAGTGAAATGGCCGATGTAAAAATCAAATCAAATGCACGAGCCCAACCCGACAAAATCCAAATGCTTCAATCCAATTACTGATTGATTATATTGTTTGCCCATAATCAGAAGTCCCAGTTTAGTACACATTTCCCCCACTTGAAGCACTTGCATTGGTTAGGATTTCCCTTACTCCAAGTGATATGGGCAATGTACAAATCAAATGCACAAGCCCAACTGACAAAATCCAAACACTTCAATTGATTATATTGTTTGCCCATTATTAGAAGTCCCTATCAGGTAGATTTTTTACCCAGTTGAAGCACTTGGATTAGTTAAGATTTCCCCAACTCCAACTGAACTTGACCTCTATTCATATGATTAAAGTTTCCTAACAAAAGAAGGGAAAGGGGAAAAGCTCGCATACTTCTCCCCAAAAGTCTTTTTTTTTGTTGAAGAAGAACCCAAAAACAACAATATAAAGACTTTCCATTCTCTTCTGCACAATTTTGCAAATTAGACGCAAGAGCCAGTTTTTTAGTCACTTATTGCTTTGGTTTGTATAATTTTATGGTTTCTAGCATGACAAGAATGAAGCATTGCAACTTGAAACTACAACTTGAGAATACTGGAACCCCTAACTCTACAGCCCCTGTGCTATTTCTTTTCAGGTAATTGGAAAGATGAGAGCATTGATGACAGAAGATTCAATCAACATGCCAAATAATTCCTTCTTGCTCGATGCCGACTCAAGGTAAGCTTACTATTCTTCTATCTAAATAATTTCAAATCATGGAATAAAATAAAAGCACCAATAACTACAATCCACACCTCTAACTATTGCATTTTGGGAAATTACAGCATACCGTTCTCTCTGGATGAGATATCAAGATCCTTTCTTGACATCAGCCTCTCGGATGTGGATCCACCGCCACTTCTTCGCCAGAACTCCGAGTTCCATTTCTTGTTCCAACGCACAGATTGAACACCACATTTTTTTTTTTTTGTGCTTTAATTCTTACAGAGAAAAAAGATATATTTGTTGTGTTACTTGTGTAATTCTTTTGTTTTTCTTCGATTTTTTTGCGGGCTCTTGGGCATTCGTATGTATATTTTTCCTTTTATTTTTCTCCCTTCAAACAGTGTGCCCTAGCTGAGGCATTATTCAGTTTGATTTTGTTGCGAAGACGATATTTTAATTAGTGATCAATAGAAGAAAAAGAAACAGAGAGAAAGAGAGAGATTGTTTGTTTGTTTGATACTTGTGGCTTATGTGCCTTCATTGACCATCAAATGATGGACTAAGAATGTTCTTGCACTAGACAAGTAATTTTAAAAACCCTAGCAGAAACAATCAGAACCTTGTGAAAACCTTGAGGATGTGTTTGGTTATCAAGAAATTCTAAAAATTATTTTTTGAAAAAATATTATTGAGAAAATTTTCTTATCTTGTTAGTTTGATGCGAGAAAATTTAATAAAAATTAAAGTAGTTGGTTTTTAAATTAATGAATAAAAATTTTCTCTTTTCTCAGTCTTAAATTGAAAAAATTTTAATAAAAAATTTGTTTGCTCTCACTAATTTTATTAACTAAATATAAAAAATAAATAAATTTTCTCGTCAATCAAATATAACGTAGATGGTGATCATAACCACTACAAACATTTGAGGAATTAATTCAAGATAATTACATTAAAGATAAATTTGTTTAAAAAAAAAAAAAAACTAGTAGTCCCCATTTAAAGAATTTACCAAGCTTGGCGCAGAAGACAATATTGCCCTGTTATCACCATGTGTTCACGCCTACGCGCCATCAGGTATTAACGGCTGTGTGCGTAACGGATTTTTGAAAAAGTCGTTGGCCCATGCTTTTCAGCTTCCACGCCTTCTTGTCCTATGATATAGTAAATTTTGTTTTCTTTTTCTCTCTCCCTGTCTCTCTCTCTCTTTTTTTTTTTTGTTTTTTTAAATGAAATGCAAAGGCATGACCAAATGGAAGTGGTGGACGCCTACATTTTATACTTCTTTTGATTTTCGTTTTTATCTTTCTAATTTTAGTTTTTAAGCGACTATATACTATTTCAAATAAAAATAATTGTTTGTCCATAATACAACTTTATCGGTAATAAGTTTATTTTTTGAAGGGCAAAATAAGTGTATTAAATGGAAAAATATATATATTATTTCTTTATATTTATTTTTTTATTTTAATTAATCTAATATATAATATAATATAATTTCTACAAACCATTTATACTTCATGGTAGTGATTTACCATATTCGTTGAACTTTTTAAGAAGAAGAAGAAAAATCGTGTTGTATTAATATTAAATAAAATACATATTATTTAATTAATTATATTAATGGTCTTTTTTAATGATAGATAGAAATAATAATTTACCATATATCTTGAAAAGTGGAATGCTTAGCATATTTTCCCTCACGTGATCATTCAACAAAAGTATATTATTTAATTTATCTATACTTATATCATTATTACTAATAATAAAAATCCTTAAGAAGTCACTGATGGTGGCCATTTTCCACAACTTTCTCTATTTAGCCTTCATAATATTTTGAGAAATTTTAGAATTGAGGATAAAATAATTACGTAATTCATATCTTATGAATTGAAATTATTCGTTATATACTTTCAGACGTCTTGTTAAGGTATCGTTAATGATTATATCATTCACTCGTTTTATATCTCTGTTACATCAACAACTCATTAAACTCTTATTTATTAGATTAACTTTTTGTAATAATTTATAATATTAGACTATATTGTATAAAACTAATAAATACTTCAACTCATTATTTAAACTAATTATATTATATAATTTATAAAATACATATTTTTATGTAATACATATAATTTAAAGTATTCACACTTAAAAAACATTATATATAATTATTTAAATTTTTGAAAATCATTTATTGAAAAGTTTTAAAAATAACACTTTTTTATTTTTTAAAAAAAATATTATTTAGATTTCTAAAATTTAAATTTTATTTTTTAAGTATTGTTTATAAAAAAAATTGATTAAAAAATAAGCTGTATTTAAAATTTTTAAAAATAAAAAGGAACTGAGTCATACAACATAGTTCCCAAAAAATAAAAATAAAAACAAAAAATGGAGGTTTATCAAACGTTCAACGTCATTAAATGTTTGTGTCGTACATTAGTGGGGGCGTCTTATCAACTCAACGCTCATGGAGTGCTAAGTAAGGGCGTTAAAAACATCCTTAGATAGTCATGTAAAATTTCAAAGCATCAAATTAAATGTTTTTAAACAAAAATAATTAAAAATTAAAATATATATATATTTAACACTTCATTAAAATGTAAGCAATCTTTTTAAGTTGATTGTCTATCAAGTTTAATATTATAATATGTAGGGCGCATGTGCTTTGTATCTTGTGATGTGACCTTTTTTAAAAGACAATTTGTTGGTCTAACGCTATTATGAGAAAGAAATGTCAATATAACGCTAACCAAAGACCTTCTGATACTTAAGTTAAATGCGATCGTTTGTGTAAGGACGAGAGTTGACCTAAATACGAAGAAAATGAACTATTTATAGAGCTGATCTTAGAGATTATGCTTCAGTAAAATTAGAAAAATTAGAGATTCAATTATTTCTGTGTCAATCTATTATTGGGTTACGCAACTTCCTTGGTAGTCGACCTAGAATTTTCTTGAGGTGTTGATCAATTTAGATCCGTCAATGCCAATTTCCATACCAATAGCTTGTTGTTGCTCTATGTTCAGGTCACCCCATGCCAACCAAGATATGCCAGTTCATAATATTCGCGTTCGATCTGGCTATGGCCTATGGCGTTCTCTGATTTCCACGTCCAACTTAACTTAGCTAGCATATCCCACTTGATTCCAATACAATCAATTTTTATATTAAAGCTGAATTTACTCCCTCTTGATTTGAATTATATATATATATATATATATATATATATAATGTAACAACCAGTTCTTTTTAAAAAAAATATATTATAAAGGTAAGTGAACAATATTTTAAATAATTCAAAATTTAAGAAAATAAAAAAACTGAAATAAATTATTACAAAACACTCAAAATAAATACATGAAAATTATTATATAATAAATAAATGCAATTATGATAGAAATAAATCAATGAATTCAAATCTACATATATTTAAATAAAAATTATGTCATAAATGTTATATATATATATTATGGTTTTATTTAATTTAAAAGATTATTTCTTATTATCTAATATAAGGGTGTTTTACTATGTATAATTTTTTATATGTTGGTCATTAGTCGTTTGATGGAAACGTCCTTTTAATTTTTTCACAAATTATAGGATATAGGTCCCAACCTTTCACTTCTTATAAAAATCAAAAACCACATCCATTTAAGATATTCCATCATTCTGGCAAGGAAAGTGATGTGAAAAAGTTTGAACATCTTCTCAGAACTTGCTTATAAATAATCGAAAATGACATGTATGTATTTTAATCTCCATTTATTTGATGATTCATGGTGATCTTGGGTGAATATTTTTCATTAATAAAGATGTTTGCCATTCATTAGAAACATATTACTCGAGAATTTCTAATTAATATTTAATATAAAATCATATGCAAATAACTATTTACATTTAGTTAATTCGTAGTCTTGTATATAAACAACACAAAAATACATAAACTTTGTAAAACCTTTGATAAAAACAAAATCTAACTTTTTGTACAAATTAAGAAGGTAAGGTTTCAAATAAAAAATAATATATTTTTAAAATAAAACTAAAACAGGAGATTGGAGTATTTTAAAAGCAAGTTCTTATGAAAATAGAGCTAAAAAAAATAAAAATAAAAATACACCCTTAATCTTTTAAGAGCTAAATATCCATCACGGGTTGTGCGCCAATATGAAAAGAATGCCATTTGAACAAGTTAAATAAATAAATAAATAAACAAACAAACAAATGATCAAAGTGCGTTAACTTTGCAGAGTATATATTTGATATGACCCATCAGCGTAAAAACGTAAAATATATGACATGGTGGCGTCGCCAACATCAGGAATGAACCTGTGACCTAAGCTGAAATGGAATCAATTTACCAATTATTTGGAACTTATCATTCTGTTAACGATCAAAATGATATTGTTGATAACTGAATTGCTTGAATTTTTTTATACGATTTGTTGAATACAATAGGGTGTGTGTGTGTATATATATATATATACAAGGGAATGCATGGGTCATATAGTATAATATTCTAGTATGGGTTATATAATATTATATTCTTGTATGGGTCTAGTATGAGTTCTATAATATAGTAACTAGTATGGGTTATATAATGTAGTAACACCCCCCCTCAAACTCAAGGAGGCAAGAAGGAAGTAATCTTAAGTTTGTCAACTAAGAATCGATGCAACTAAGTGAGTGTGCTTTAGTGAAAATGTCAACGAGTTGATTGACAGAGGCAACGTGAGTCAAATGAAGAGCATCTTGTTTGATATGTTGACAAATGAAATAACAATCAATTTCAATGTGTTTTATTTGTTCGTGAAACACATCATTATGAACAATTTATATGACACTCATGTTATCATAGTGAAAAGTTGAGCCTGTAGAAAGAGTTATTCTCATGTCTTGTACCAACCATCAAATCTATAACAACTCAAAAGTGGTTGCTAGTGCTCAATATTCAGCTCCTATACTAAAATGCGAAACAAAGGTATGTTTTTTGCTCTTCCAAGATATTAGTGACAAACCAAAAAGAAAGCAATATCTAGTAATAAATTTTCGATTAGTAAGATGACCAACCCAATCAGCATCAGAAAATATATGAAGTTCTAAGGAAAAGTGTGCAGAGTAGTGAAGACTATAGAACAAGGCCGGTCTTGAGTTTTTGAGGGCTCAAGGCGAAATGATATCTTGGCGTGCACAAATAAGTATCCAAAATAATTTTAATAAATTTTCATAAAGGTGAAATTATGTTGATAAATTTTTGTTATTTTTTAATTATATATATAACTATTACATAATGAGAAGATCTCGAAGCATACATAACTTAGCTCACTAGTTGAACTAGATATCACTCATCCGGCTTCCGCTAAAACCTTTTAGACATATTGAGATTGTCATCACTTTATTTAATTCATGATGGGTATACAGGATGACTTCGAAAATACGCGCACTTCCAGAATGAAAACAGACTCGGGAGATGTGGTATTGGATCAACTGACGTTTCAGGCAGATTAGTTTCGATAGATGTGTTAGAGTTTGGTGAGCTTGATTCACCTACATCTCAGTCGAGAAATATGTCTGGAGAAGAATCAATGAAGAACAGGAGGAACATGACGATTGATTGCGAAGATGATGGTAAAAGAGACATAAATGGTCGATGTTCCTAGAATTGTACATGATGAGAGATGGGTAGTCTTTTTGCAATGAGATCATAACAACTGTAGCCCTTATGTTCAATGTCATCACCAAGGAAACAACAAAGGCATGAGTGAGGTTCTAACATAGAATGTCCGTGCAAGGGTAGCAAGACAAAACATGCACAACCAAAATTTTTTAACATAGAATAATCAGGTGTTTTCTCATATAAAAGTGCATATAGAGTATTACCGGATATAGTGGAGGATGGGATTCGATTAATGGTATGGACTATAGATAATTGAGCTGAAAGAAGTGAACAAATGATATCCAAAATGTGTCAATATTTTTGTTCAGCACGACCATTATGCTGCGAGGTATATGGACATGAGTGATGGTATAAGGTCTCATTATTATTTAAAGTTTCAATGAGAACCACAGATGTGTATTCTAGAGTGTTATCACCTCAAAAGATTTTGATATTTCGCCCAAATTAAGTGTGAATCATTTTTTGAAAGGTATGAAAAATAACAAGTAACTTTGAACGATCTTTTAAGAGATATAACCAGGTATATCTATAAAAGTCGTCAATGAAGATCACAAAATACTGAGCGGAAGCCAAAGACTTAAATAGAAGACAAAGATGCATGTCCTAGGTGAAAATGCCACAAATTACAAGTAGAAACAGATGCAGCTGTGACGACCCATAATTTGATACACAAAAAATTTATGGGTTCAATACATATATTTTTTTAAAATTTTAACGAAAATACATGAATTTTCTTAATTTTTTTAATTTTAATTTTTTTAAATAAATAAAATAATTGGAAAAATATAATTTTCAGAGGAAAATACATTATTTTTAGAGGAATATGATTTTTCGGAATGATTATTGATTTTTTAGAGTGATTATTAAATTTGTGGAGTAATTAGTGAAATTTTTGGGAGAAAAATACAATTTTTGGGTAGATTATTCAATTTATTAAAAAATAATTGTATAAATGAGAAAATTGGTGTAAAATTGGAGATTTTGAAGAGATTGATAAATCAAGTAATGATAGAAATAATAAAGGAGAAAATCTAAAAATTTTGGACATATATATATATACATAAAAGGGGGGAAATACAAAAAAGAAAAAACACAAAAAAGACGAATTTGGACCATGGGCACGGGTCAGGCCCATGCCTGTTTTGAGTTGCGCCAAAGCCCAGGCACGCGAGCTGAAGCCCGCGTAATTTTTCGGCCCAACACGTGGGTCGGGCCAGCCCATGCACTTGGCTGGCCCACATGCCCAACACCCATTTCCTCCCTTCTTCTTCGTGATTTTCATCGAATTTTTTAGAAATTTCAATGAAAACGCATGGAAAAATGGTTTTGATGCTTGGTTTTGAGCTGGTCATCAGAGTTTCTGAGCAAGATAGAGATGCCACCCAGGAGGGATAGAGCACCCCCTAGGCGAGGCAGACCACCGCTCGGGCCTAGGGAGCCGACACCACCACCACCACCTCCAATTCAGCTCGAGTTAGAACTCATACAAAGGCTTGAGGCCATGATTAGGGCCTCTAACGAGGTTGCTCAGGCCTAGACGACCTTACTGATGGAGAGACTTGACATGTTGGAGGCTGATAGATAGAGAGCCGAGCTAATACTGCAGCCTGCTCCACTTGTGCCACCGGCTATTGAGCCACCAGTTGGGTCGGTAGTAGCACTAGTAGCCTCAACCCATGACAGATAGGGAGATGAGAGAGCTCATGCCTGATTCCTTAAGAGTTTTGTGGATTTGCGCCCTGAGAGGTTCAAAGGTGGCATTAGTCTAAAAGCGGCAGAGGATTGGTTGTTGAACATGGAGAAGAACACCGAGACCCTGAGATTATCAAATGTGGATCAAGTTCTGTTTTCAGTCCATATGTTAGAGAGTGAGGCTGCTAGATGGTGTCGTTCTATGAGGAGCATCGAGGGCCTAATCACTTTTTTGGCCAGTTTAAAGAACTATTTCTTGAGGCTTACGTTCTTGAGACTGTGAGGGAACGTAAGAAGTTGGAGTTTTTGAGCCTATGCCAGGGGACCATGACCGTGAGAGAGTATACACATTGGTTCCTATAGTTGGAGGCTTACGCACTAGGGTTGATATCTGAACAGAAAGAGAAGGCTGGATTCTATCCACGAGAGTTAAGGGTTGCTATCAGGCAGGCGACTTCCATATCTAGGGGTCGGACCTTAGAGGAGAACCAAAGGGAGGCCGTACGATATGAGATAGGTCATTTAGATAAGCCCCCTAAAATTTTAGTAGTATTTAGCAGTACCCCTCAGCCACAGCCGCAACAACAGGCCGTATCACAAACTCAACCATCATACAAAGGTGGGCCTGGGGGTCATCAAGGTCGTGGTCGTTATCAGAGGCAGAGGCAGAGGCAGAGGAAGAGGAAGTACTATGAAGGACAGTCAAGCAACACTCCAAGCCAGACCGTCATTAAGGCGGTGGCACTTGCAGCCACTCCTGTGCAGGCACATTTACCAACAGAGCAGTAGAGCACATTTTTTGGGTCCTAAGGTAGAGGTCGTGGTCGAGGTCGTGAAAAAAACCAGAGCTATCAGGTAGGACAGAGACCACCCTTTACATGCTATCAGTGTGGATAAGTTGGACATAGGGGGGCTGAGTGTTCGACTCTTACAGGGGGTCTTAGTTTTTTTGCCCTAGTTATTATAGATAGAACACAGGCCGTCACCTAGCCTGACCCTAATTTGACGAGGACTTTGGTAGAAGGTACTATCACTCTTTGTGATATATCTGTATATGTCTTGATTGATGCTAGTTCTACTTTGTCCTTCATTTTTAGATGTGTTGTAAATAGACTGAGACTTTAGCCACTTAGGGCTCCTACTTGGTTGACATTGAGCACTATTGTTGGAGAACGCAGCTATTCTAACGTGATATGTGAGAGGTTTGTACTTAGGATGAGAGAATTTGAGACAATAGTAGACCTTCGAATATTGGAGTTTCTCGGGTTTGATGTCATATTTAGTATGGATTGGCTGGCTGCATACCATGCACATGTGGATTGCTACGTCAAGAGGGTTGTGTTTCAGATTCCAAACCAACCCACTATTATTTGTTAGGGGAGAGCTTCAGATAGGCAGAGTACTCATGGCAGATTAGTGACACAGCACGAGATTGATACTCTAGCTAGTTTGATGACCATAGATGAGGCACCTTCACGGTCGAACATTGATGATATCCTTGTCATTAGAGATTTCCCTTACGTGTTCCCTGAGGATCTACCTAGCTTGCCCCCTAAGCGAGAGATCGACTTTATTATCGAGATCATTCCAAGGACATTACCTGTATCACAACTAGAGGAGTTGTTGAGTAAGGGCTTTATCTCTCCTAGTGTGTCACCTTCAGGTGCTCCGGTGTTGTTTGTGAAGAAGAAGGACGGGAGCCTCCATTTATGCATCAACTACCAACAGCTGAACAAGGTGACGATCAAGAATAAGTACCCCCTTCTGCGCATTAACGACTTATTTGACCAGCTTAGAAGTGTCAAAGTGTTTTCGAAGATTGATCTAAGATCTGGGTACCATCAACTGAAAGTTAGGGAAGAAGATGTTCCGAAGATTGCGTTCCATACTAGATATGGGCACTATGAATTCTTAGTCATGTCGCTCAATGTGACGCGTGCCCCAACTATGTTTATGGACCTCATACAGAAGGTGTTTCGGCCATACCTGGACACCTTTATAATTATTTTCATCGATGATATCTTGATCTATTCAAGGTCTCATAAGGAGCATGCTGAGCACTTGAAGATTGCATTGCATACTTTGAGAGAGCATAGGTTGCATGCTAAGTTCAGTAAGTGCGAGTTTTGGCTATCAGAGGTTCGATTTTTGGATCACATAGTTAGAGCTGAGGGTATTTCTATCGACCCCACTAAGGTCAAAGCAATTTTTAGTTGGCCGAGACCTACCACAGTGACTGAGATCCGCAGCTTCTTGGGTTTAGCAGGCTATTATCGTCGTTTCGTCCAGAACTTCTCGAGGATTGCAGCTCCAATGATGAAGCTAACCAAGAAGGATGTTCCATTGGTGTGGATTGACAAGTGCGAAAACACCTTTCTTAAGCTTAAGCGGAGATGACATCGGCTCCAATACTAGTGTTGCTAGAGCTCGGCCGAGAGCTAACTATATGCATTGATGCATCACAAAGAGGCTTAGCCTGTGTATTGATGCAGGATGACAGAGTTGTAGCTTCAGCCTGCGCGATTTTTGGCCCAAGGCTTGGGCTGGCCCATGCGTTTGGCTAACCCACATGCCCAACACCCATTTTCTCTTTCTTCTTCGCGATTTTCACTGAATTTTCCAGACATTCCAGCAAAAATCCATGGTTTTGATGCCTCGTTTTGAGCCGGTTATCAGAGTTTCTGAGCAAGGATGTGATGCTGGCCATCAAGTCACCTTGCATGGCAACTCATGTGCCACATAGCAGCCCATTTGTCATGCAAGGGAGCCTTATACATGCAACAAAAACCACCCCTTGAGCAGATTTTTCCAGTTTGAATCCCACTTTCAGCAACCTGTTTCTCCTTCATTTTAAGTTCGTTTTATCTGAAATTTGGCTCATTTCAAAGCTCTCACATCCCTCTCAAAGAACCACAAGCCCTTTGTCAAAATACACGACCAATAAAGAGAAAAATGACCACAAAAAGGTGTTGTTGGACACTGTAGCAGCAAAAATCTACAAAAAATTATGTTAGTCTGATCTTTAATGGAGTGATTCACAGCCCATCCAAAATCCGTTCTTGAAATAAAACCACTCATTTTCTTCCTCGTCATGTATATTTCGATCTTCAAGTGATAGAAATTGGAAACTGAGATCCTAACCACGTTTTATAGAGCCTTGAAGTTGATTGGTTGCTCACTATTTCAACAGTTTCAGCAGGAGAGTTTTGGGAAGTGTTTTTGAGGCATCATTTGAAGAGGCTAGGGACGTCCGTTTGGACTGAAATTTGAGGCATTTTAAACCTCATATCAAAGGCTACAAAAATTATAAACCCCAACCCCTAAGACTCTGTATGCACAATTTTATTTTCATGCCAAAATGCCTACTTACATGTAGATTTCTGTTACTTAGAAAATATTTTTAAAACTATTGATATGTCCTAAGTTTAGGGTGATTTTAGGAATGCTTATGGCCATAATTGCTTTTTGTTTTTAGATGAGATTTGAACTACTAACATTATGGAATCTAAGTTATACAAAATATGTATGATAAGGACTCAAATTTGTACAGCAATAGAGATGCATAGGCACTTGAAAAACCATAGGAAATTGAAGTTTTGAACAATATGTTACATAATAGAAAAGTAGGAGACTAGTTGATTGAACAAACGTACGTATTTTGAGCTGAAATTTGGTGAAGATATCACTAGACATGTTAAGATTGTGTGTACCAAATTTCAGTCTAATCGGAATTCGATAAGGGGGTCAATTGATGCACCATTTAACTGTCTATCACAAGAGGTATGGAATTTCACATTCCCTGTTAATACACTTAGAAACCATAGTAAATGGTGTTCAAAAATCAAAATCTAAAATTTTGGTAAAGGTTTCGGTAGTTTAGACGAGATCTAAAAAGTTTTGCGCAAATTCGACTTACGGATTAATCGCAGAAAAATTGACAAATTCATTGTGTAAAGAGAACAAATGCTTGAATTTGGGCTAAGTGTAGAAATTAAGGAATTTTTGCTTAATTGGCCCAATTTTGACCTAACTTGACCCAATTGGACCCAAATTGATCAAAGATAACTAAAATTGATCATGTTGACCAAGTTTGACCGATTGATCAAATTCGACCGAATCGAATTTGGGTCGGTCAAGGCCGATTAGGGATAGTCGAGTAAGAAATTAAGCCACATTCTATAAAGAATTGAAATTGAGTTTAAATAATGTAGACTTGAGTGAGCATTACGAGACTGGGCCGAATGTCAATGGGACATCGGTGCATGGGACCCGATGTGAGTAGTTTGATTTAAGTGTTTTCTATGACTTGTATTCCTTGCATGAAACTTGTGTGAAATAACATGGTTTAAATGGCTTCATGAGGTTGAGATATATCTAAATGATTTTGAAAAATGTAGATGTACATGGGTAATGAGACTATAGGCTCGAGGGCTGAGCATTGGGGTCAGTGTACATGATGTGATTGGGATTAGACTCGAGGGTCGAGCGTCGGGATTAGGGTACATGATCAGTGCGCCTAACCTCAGAACTCACTCAAGTCACGACACTTGGGGGTCGAGCATCGGGGTTAGGGAACTGGATGAGTACGCCTAGCTTACGACTTGCTCGAGTGGCTAGTACGCCTAACTCAGTACCTGTTCGAGCAATGACCATAGGTTGGGTTTGCGGATTTAACCCTAGCTTGGATACAATTTTTAACTGACATGCGTTTGAGATGTATTCTAAAACTGTTGCATTGTTGATAACTGCTTTTATACTATGTCATGCATTCAAATATCATATCATTTTTACTGCTCATACATACATGCACTATTTTGGAATGTTGGTTATGGTTGACATGTTGGTCTTACTACTCACTGAGCCACATTGATTTTAAGTTCACTACGCTATTAATATTTCAGGTTCTTCGATGGCCGATAAAGGGAAAGGCGTGGTGATCGCCTAGCTCCTGACGTTTTATGTTCCCTTTTCTTAGTCTTTTTGTTAGAGGTCGATCATTCTTTTGGGTATGCATGTATATGTTTGGTCAACTGTGTATTTTAGATATGACAAATAGCGGTTGGGCGAACTCGACATGGTGTGTGAGTTCGTTGGGCCACTGTGCCTGTTGGGCCGCCCTTTGGCCTAGGGAAGGGGTTTCGACAGTAGCAATATAGTTATTAGAAGAAGGTACATATAAAGAAGTAAGCTCAAAAAGATGACCAACTTTACTCCTGATCTCAATTAGTTTGCCCGTCTGCTGATCTTGTATGTCACATCCTTTGTTAGAAAAGGTCAATGTAAGACCATTATCGAAAAGATGACCAACAGAAAGAAGGTTAAGTGATAACTCAAGAACAACGAGTGTGTTAGGAAGGGAGAGATACACTAAGGAAATAGTACCAATGTGACTAACATACATGCTTGATCCATTAACAGTATAAATTGCAGAAATAGGTGGAGTGTCGTTGTTAGGTGAAACTAAAGACGTATCGAAAGCCATATGATTGCAATAAGCAGAGTCAAGAAGCCAAGAAGAGGTATTACCCGGGTGAACTGAAAGAGCAATGAGAGCTTTGGATAGAACCTGTTGTACAAGTTCTTTAAGATCAATGGTAATCAGAGACAAAGTGGGTGCCTCAAATGTGTTTTGTGTTGTAGGAACAATCGAGGCAGTAGTTTTGGTTGGAACGCCTCTTGTTCACTAACATTCAATATCACGATGGATAAAGAACTACAATTAAAACATTATCTAATAAACTTGAACTTGTTTTTCTGTGGTACTTTTGGAGTAGCAGCAACGAAAATTCTTTGTTCAGGGATTATTGAAGGAGTAGAAGTTACTAGAACTCGATCAGATGTCATGTTAAGTTTAGTAACATAACGTGTTTCTTCTTAAATTAGTTCTGCAAGGGTAATCTCAAGTGTTGGAAGAGAAGTTCGGTGAAGAAAAAAGCATGTGTATGTTTGAAGTCATCCCATATACCCATAATGAATTGAATGAATTGATGACGATCCTGATATGATTGAAAGGCTTTAGCGGAAGTCGGATGAGTAATGTCTAGATCAGCTTGAGACAATTGATCCCAAAGTCCGCTCATTTGCAAGTGAAAGTCTAAAATTGACTAACCTAGTGCTTTTCTTAATTGTTGTAGTTGAGATTCCAGCTAATATTGAAGTGCTAAATCACTTAAGCAATCATATCAGTTAGCCAAAAAAAATCTCATTAAAATTGAGTATTGCAAAATTTTGGCAATAGGGTCTATATGGATGGCACAAAAGTATTGGTAACCAAGATAAAATCTTAGAATGAGTACTAGTCTAAACCTCATGTCGCTCTTCAAACTCAGCCATAGTCTCATGTTCACCTATTGTTGGCTCCTACTTTTCCTCTCTGACGTAACACCACATTCGATGACGAGTAAGAAATATGTTCATCTATTGTGCCCAAATAGTGTCGGGACCCCTTCTCCAAGCCAAGGGCGGCCCGACCGGCACAGCGACCTGACAAACCCTTCTCACCAAGTCGAGTTCACCCAACCACCGTTAAGGCCTTTCCAAAACTCATACAACAGACGATATTAGAATAACTTGGATATTTAAAAGCAAAAGTAAGCAACATCCAAAGCGGAAGCATTTCATTAAACATTAGTCTTTTCCAAAATACAAAATGACCCTTTACATATGTACAGAATGACCAACCTCTAATCAAAAGATCAAAGAACAATTATAAAATCGAGACGTAGTCAGGCGATCACTATGCCTTTCCCTTTGTCAATCGTTGTAGAACCTGAAATGATGATAGAGTAGTGAGTCTAAAATCAACGTGGCTCAATGAGTAGAAAGATCAGCATATCAACTATAACCAATACTCCAAAACAATGCATGTATGCATGAACAATAAAAATAATATGACATTCGAAAGCATGACATAGCATGGAAACAGTTATAAACAGTGCGTCAGTTTCAAAAAACATCTCAAATCCATGCCAATAAGAAAAACATATCCAGGTTAGGTTAACTCAACAAACCTAACTTATGGTCATTACTCGAGTGGGTCCTGAGTCAGGCGTATTGGCCACTTAAGCGGGTTGTGAGCTAGGTGTACTTCGCGAATACCTTAACCCCTCGCTTGATTCTCGAGTGCCATGACTCGAGCAGGTTCCTGAACCAGGCGCACTGATAATATGCCCTAACCTCTAGCTCTCGAACCTCGAGTCTATCACAATCACATCAAGTACCCTGACCCCAATGTTCGGCCCTCGAGCCTATGGTCTCACTACCAGTGTACATCTACCAATCTCAAAACCAATCAAATGTATCTAAGACTTGTAAAACCATTTAAACCATGTAATTTCATACAAGTTTTATGCAAGGAAGAAAAGTCATAGAAAACACCTAAGTCAAACTACTCACCTTGGGTCTTGCGTACCGATGTCCCATCGACAATCGACCCAGTCCCGTAGTACTCTCTTGAATCTGCATCAGTTAAACTCAATCTCAATTCTATCCATATAGTGTCCTAATCTCAAATCTCATTGTCCCTACTTAGTTTCGATCGACCCGAGCTGTTTCGGTCAATCGGTCAAACTTGGTCAACTCTGGTCAATGTGATCGCACTAACCTTAATAACAGTTTCAGACATGCCAGTCCCGATTTAACCTTTAGACCAGTGCCTGCTACTGATTTCAAATCTTAGTCACTTTTGGTCAATTTGTGCCTAAATTGGGTCAACATAGCCATTTAGGTCAAGATTGGGTCAAAAGAGTCAAAATCTCCAATTCCTATCACTTAGGTACATCTTTAGCTCATGGCCCAAGCTGCGCAACAATTTTTCCAATTTTTTTGCAGACAATATGTACATCGGATTTGGGCCAAATTTTTCAGATCTATTCTAGACTCCTCATATCTTCACCGAAATTTTAAATCATGAATTTAAGACTTCATTTGATAATATTTTTGACTGAGATATATGGACTGTGTGTTCTCGGATTCTATGTGACAGGCAGTGACTGTTTGCCTAATTTGACCTACTTATCCATATCAGAATGCTCTGAAATTTGGTAAGAATAATCTAGACATACTTAAAAATCTCTCCACAAAATCAGCTTAATCCACTGCGGTTTGGCTATTTAATTTAATCTCATAATTTTCTGTTGAATCATAGGAACTTTTGGGTTCACACTTCATAGCAGTAAATTTTTCAAATTTCCTGTGATCAATCAAACCGTTGGATTTATGTAAAATTTTCTAAGTTTGATCTATTCTTCCCAAAAAGTTACCAGAATTTTATTCCACAATTTTTGGACCTCGTTTGTTATATTTTCCAATAGTGATATCAGGGCATTTGATTTCCTTGGACTGCATGTAACAGGCAGTCACTAAGTGCTCCAATTGACCTACCTTCCAAACTTAGAATGTTCTGAAATTTGGCATGTATAGGCATATCCCACGACCATTTCACCAAATTTCAACCCAAAATAATCATTTTTGGTCACTCAATTGATTCTTCACATTTTAGTCCTGAAACAAGTTTTTCAATTTCCTAGTTTTCTAAGCCTTTAAGTGTCTAATTTCCCCTCTCTACAACACTGATTCGAGGGTCTATTTTACTGATTTTGAAAAGTTTCAGATCCCTGAACACTAGTCTATTAAGTATCATCTAAAACAACAAGTAAGTATAACCCTAATCACCTTCAATTACAAGTTCCATCATAGCAAACGTAAGAGATTTTTCAGAAAATATTCGAAGTCCTAGAATCATAACTAACAAGGCACATTGGTAAGCATGGTAAATCATATTCACAGAAGGTTATGGTTCAAACTTTATACCTTCTTGTAGTCCCCAATGTGAACTTTAATCACGCCAAACTTCGGCCTGATCCGATGTTCCTATCCACTTCAAATGGTGGCTTAAAGTTTCTCTCAAGCACAACTTCCTGCAAAACTGCTGTCACAGCTAGTGAGCAACCCATTTCAACCCCCCTTTTGACACATTTCTAGAGTTTATTTGCTATTTATCAAAAAATAAAAGTTAGAGTAGATATTACAAGGTTTTAGACGAGCTATTATACCTCTAAAACGGACCTCGGATGGGGTATAAACCAGCCCTACGAAGTTTAGATCAATACTCCATTTTCATTTTTCTAGAGTTTAAAACCTTATGAACAGCTTCCTTTCTTGGCAATTTCAGCTTCAAATGGTTTCGAGATTCAGCAAACCGCTTGTGGGACTTTGTAGATGGTAGCAAGAGCTTTCTAAACAGCCTTAGAACACTCAAAACGGAGGTCAAGCAAAGAAGTTACAAGCTCTAGAAGATGAAAGAAAAATTCTGAAAATCTGAAATTTTCAGCTACAATGGTGGTTTTGTTGCATGGAGGGTTTGTTTGCATGACAAATTGGGGTGACATGTGGCCATCCATATGGCTTCTAAGCTCCCATGCTAGATATCCAGTTCGCATCATTCATTGGCTACCTTAGAAGGTTAAGCTTAATGGCAAAATTATGGATCCAAATACCATGAGCAACTATAGTTTCATGCTAGAAATTGCCAAAAATCTAGAGAAAATCGAGCAAAGTAAAAAAAAAACCATGGTACCCGAATATTTTTATGTATTAAAACTTGGGTCATCACAAATAATTAATCTGATTTAAAATGATATCAATGAGACGATTTCAATGAGACGAGTAATACCGTTGGCAAAATCATTATATATATTTATATATTATATGCACAGCAGGAGCACAAAAGAGGAGCTGTGACTGGTGGAGAGAAGACGAACAGTAAGCACCTGCCACGACGAGCAGCCAGCGAACAGCAACGGTCAGCAATGGCAGCAATCCGGTGAGTGTGAGCACAAATCAACAATAGATTAGCATAAATAACGAACAGATTAGCGGCGAAACGACAAACAAATTAGCGGCACCCAACGGGAACACGTCCGTTCGTGTTGTCTCTACTTCTCTTAAAACGGTAAAATGGCTACCGTTCAAGAGCTTTGATGGCGACAATCTTGTTCAGTAAGAAGAGGGCGAGCAGAGTGCTCCACCGATGAAGAAGCAACAAAGGCACAATGAAGATACCATGTTGATAACTGAATTACTTGAATTTTCGTTATAATTTGTTGAATACAATAGGGTGTATTTACAATCAAGTTTAAAATGTTCTCCAATACTTCTAACTAAGAAGTTATTAAAAAGTTATTATACTATCGAATAATTTTCTAACAAACATTTTGAAAGTAGATAATCATATTAATCTTTATTTAATTTTTTTGCCACCTTAATTTAATAGTAAACAATAACAGTTGCATTAAAATAGTTTATATTAACTTTATAGGATAATTATATTAACTTTCTATGTAACAATCAAATCTTTTCATAAATCCATCGTTGAATTAGAAATGATCTTAGCATTCTTGACCATACTCTTCCAAAGCAATCCGACCTTAAACAATAAATAAATAGACAACTGAAGTTAACTCAACAAAGTCTTCTGCCAATGAAAAAGGATGTGATGGCTGATCAAATAAAAACATTATCAGCTTTCTCTAGCAAGATCTTCATATAAGATATAAGAACTCCAAATGATCAATCCGCACGATAAAATTTTGGCTTTAAGCATATGATTTGGAGCTTTGGTTTGAGTAAGAATTTCTTACAAAGATGCCCAAATCATCAAAAATCTTTATCCCTCTTGGTCTCTTCTCCTTTTGCAGCTCCTGATGAGATTAAATTACGTGTAACAATGGTTGCCATCACCCCCAAAAATGCTCATGAGCATAGAAAAGCTCAATGGGCTGGAGAAGAAAAAGAGGCTAAAAACTATTTTAAGAACTATGATTTTCTTCTCTTTTCAACAAATAACAACACTTGATTAAACAAAGAAAGATATACATACCAAGGGACAGGAAAGGATTTGGCGCCTGCTCAACAAGTGGACAGCTTAAACAAAGGAAAGCCACTGTTAAACCACTGCATATGCTCTCTGATAGCATTCAAGGAGAAGAAAATGCAACGATTACTACAAGCGACAAAAGTGTCAAGGGTGCTTCTCATTCCACCCCTTCATTCCAGTTCCAACTCCCTGTTCAAGTACACATGCACAACTTGTCATTAGGACAGGAAATAACCTCAATTTGAATGTTTGTGCAGTAAACAATGGCCATGGGTGAAAATTTCTACCAATAGTCTTATTTGGCTAGAAAGACTTTGAACAATGAGGAACACTGCCCAAGCACACTTGTAAGCAGCTTCCACTCTTCAAAGGCAAGGAAAGAAGAAAAGAAATTAAGAGAAGTCCCAACCATAATTTGGAAACAAAGACTTTGAACGTTTGTTGGTGGATGAAGAAAAAAATATGAATAAAGCATGATGGCATGTCATTAGAGCAGTTGAATAACTTGCTCCCGAGGAATGGAGTTCCTCAAAAAAAGATAAATGCTTGTCCAAGGTATGAAGCCATACGTAAGGAAGATGTGCATCCAACTTCAACCAACATCATGCTTTTTCTTTTGGCCTCAATCTTGTGTTAATGTATGGATAGATTGATGCTTTGCTAGAGCTGGATAGCATGATTAATCTCACAGTGAGTCTGCAAGTGACCAAAAAAATAAATAAATAAAAAATAAAAAATTTGAAGAATAAGGCATTAACTTAAGTTTGATGGCAAGACAATCACAGAAACAGTAAAAAAAAAACATCAAACTAGGAATCCACAAGTTTTCTATTCAAACTCTTCACTAAATAATCATAACTATGCACCTTAGCTAAGAAGATAACGGCATATTTTCTGTGTAAAATCCACAACAAAACCTAGATTACATCTGCCTCCTTACAAGTGGCACAGGTGCCCGAGTGTGATTGGGGGAAAGGGAGTTTAAAAGAGAGGGAAGCATAACTTCAGTTTTAATCCAAGCATGAAGAACTAAAAGTGCACGTGGGTAGGGAAAGAGGGCACTACCTTTTAAGACTAACACGTGTGCATGCACAATGGCACCAAACAATAGATTGAATAAAGATTAGCATCAGAGATACAGTAACCAATATGAAAGATTGTGCTTCGCTAATTTTCTAACAAAATCGTGAAATTTAGATCTGCATAGACTAAACTGAGGATGACCTTTTTGCATTATCAAGTATCACCATTTCCTAAGGTATAACAAAATCAAGATTTCAAGAAAAATGGCATTTCATATAGAGATCTCATAATGACTTTGTTCATTCTTTATGATAATCACACCACCCTTTCAATTTCTCTTCCTGCTAGCTTTAGGTTTACCAACTTGATGAGCTTTTCAAGTTCCCAAGCTTTTCAACCCAAGGATGCATTGAATTGGAAGTAAGCAAAAAGACAATAAACTAAAATGGAAAAAAAAAAAAGACACACGTAACTGAATGTCTGCAAAATAAGTAAATGTAAATAGTAAATAATCTTTTTGTAGAAGCAGTTAAACATAGTAAAAAATAAATGATAATAGCAGCAATCGATATTGGTCAACTATGATTTTGCTAAACTGACAACTAACCACTGGAAAAGAAAAGAAAATACAGAGAAGGGAGGGAAGGAGAGAGGGGGAGAAGAGAGCGAGGGATCATACCTGATCCCTCATGAAATTAACAATCCAATCCATCTCACTCAGGTAGAAACAAGCACCTCAAGTACTTTGGCTCCACCACATTTTCTTGTGCTACATACTACAAATGCATGATATTGAGTTAAAACACAACTTAGATTTAAATTCCACTACATGCAAAAGATGATGCAATCCACCAGTGAAGATAGCACCAAACAACCAATTGGGTCAGAAATGCTTATGCTTTAAATTGAAGAAATTAATTCAACTTAGTAACTGACAATATGAAATAAAACCAAAGTCAAACCCATGGCTCCCCAAAGAGTCAAGGAATTGAATCCAAAACAATTCACACGAAAAATTAAATTAAAACCATAAAATAAAAGACTACAATCCTTAGTGTTTCCTTTCATTGAGCATGTCCTTGGGAGATGGACACCTCAATGGCGGGTGGTTTGTCTTGTGGTCTTATGGATGATTTAGAAGGAGAGGACCTCAAGACTTTTTGAGGTAGTAGCTTCTCCAATAGGGTTGGCTTGGGAGAAACCCATGCTCTAGCCTCATTTTGGATGAGCAATTGCTCCTTGTCTTTTGGTTTTCCAATATCAGATTGGTTGAAAGGTTGGGAAAATCTTGTAGAGATGTAGATCACAAGTTTCAAAGGTTTACAAATGTTGTACATCAATATTAATATCCATTACGTGCTTCTTTACTAAAAAAAGAAAAAAAATCAATGAAGTGACAACCCCTGGCACCCAAGGATTTTATATCTATTAAAACATCTATTTGATTTGCTAAAAGGATGAACAGAGACCACCCTTTTTTAATCTCCCAAGACCATTTATTTACCCATAATTCATGTTTGTCATATGAACATAAGTATGCCCCAGTCTAGAGTAGTCCTGGTGATATTGCTAGTGCTGCAGTGGTAGAACAGAGGTGAAATGAAAGTGAGCCTGGTGGTGATAAAGGTCACAACCAAGTTAAGAATGGCGCTTATAAATTTGTAATGCTGGCAGTGATGGTGGTGTCAATTCACTGGAGTTCTTTTTCAGAGACATCTCAAAAAAGGAGAATGAAAGATGAAGTAGAAGAAGCAACTTAAAGTGTTCAGACACACAATCATGGGCCTCGTAAATTTTCAAGAATGTTTCTCTACATAACACAAATAGACAACTTTCAAAATTGAAATTTAAAAAGCTCTGCAAACTCTATTTTTAATCTTATGTACCTTTTTCATTCTTGAGCAGCACAAGAAGCACCATAGACAATAACTTCAACCAGATCCCAGATAAAACCCTCCTTGCCAGCTTAATTACGAGTAGAGGCCAATTTTAATCAAGTACGAAAACAGGTCAGACAGTAAACTGAGATCACCTTTAAAGTGAAAGGCATACATCATTACTGCATCTGGACAAATGCCACCAGAAAGCATCATACAAACAAATATTTTTGCCTCATTTATTAAACCTCTTTTGCACAACCTATTAATTGCTGCACTATAGTCTTTTAGTGACACTTCATACCCCATATCCACCATCTGTTTGAATAACAAGATTGCTCTATCTGGATTTCCTTTTGCACAATGTGCTTTGATTATTGTGGTGTAAGCTGGTTTTGTCAATCTAACACTCTGTTCACTTAAAATAGACAATAAATTATCAGCCTCCTTTAACTCACCATACATGCAGAGCCCATTCATAAGTAAATTATATGTAACAGGAGTTGGCTGAAGGTTATGCAACAGCATCCAATCACGCAGATAAAAAGCTTTCTTCATGTCCTTAGCCTCACAAAAACCCTGGATGAGGGTATTGCAGGTAATCTGATCTAGGATAAGACCCTTTTCCTGCATTTCATGGAAAAAATTAACAGATTTTTCCAGCTCCCCCTGTTTGCAAAGTCCCCTCATGACAACAGTGTAAGTGACAGTAGTTGGGGCCACAGATTTTGCTACCATCTCATCCAGCAATTTCAGCATATCATCTATTTTTCCCTCTTGAGCATATGCACCCATTATATTAGTGTAAGTGATGGCATTTGGGAGCAACCCATGAACCAGGAGAGTTTGATAAAGTCGTTTAACCTCATTCATTTGTCCTTGCTTGCTAAATCCATAAATAAGGCAATTATAGGTCACAATAGTTGGAGCAATTCCGACATCAAGTGCTTCCCTATACAGTTGCATTGCCTCAGCAAGCTTACCAAGCTTTGCATAACCATCAATCATTATGTTATATGAAATAATATCTGTCACTAGACCATTTTTTGTCAAAGTGTCAAAACATGCTTTTGCTTCTCCCACCATTCCCTTTCTACAAAGACCCAATAGAATAGAATTGTGTGCAAAGGAATTAGGAGTAATTCCCTTAGATTGCATTTCCTTGTACACTTGAATTGCCCTTTCTATTTCTCCTTGCTTGCAAAATCCATAAATGAGGATGGAATACGTTATAAGGTCTGGATCTAAACCAATAGCCTCCATTTCATCAAGCAGCCCCATTGCTTTATCAACATGCCCACTTCTAAACATACAGGAAAGCAGAATACTATAGGTGACGACACTCAATTTAAAACCCCTAGCAAGCATCTCCTCCCGCAACTTCAGTCCCTCTTCAATATTGCCCCTTCGGCAATGCCCACTAATCAATATAGTGTATGTAACTTGATCTAAATCTAATCCCTTCAATATCATCATCTGAATAACTTTCCAAGCCCCATTCATTAACCCACGTAACTGAAACCCATTAACAATAATGTTATATGTTACAACATCTGGCTCAACTCCATGCTTCTGCATGTCTTCACAAAACCTCAATGCTTCCTCAATAGAACCTGTTTTACATAACCCATGAATAAGAGTGTTGTAACTATATCTATCTGGTACCACTCCAAATTTTAGCATCATACAGAAGAATGATTTAGCAATATCTACAAAACCAACCTTGCAGAACCCAGACATCAAGGTATTGAAACACACAAGAGAAGGGCTAACCTTCTTTACCTCTGTTTCCCAAAAGAATTGTACTGCATCCTTTAATCTGATTTGTTTACAAAGACCATCAACTAAAATTGCGTCGATGAAGTTACTCTGAGGAATACCACTGGCTTTAATTACTGGATATATATCACAGATTTTATATGTATGCTTCAGGTTGTATATCAAACTATTATACGTTGAAATAGAAGCTTTGAAATTGAAATCCTGCATTTTACCAAGAACGAAAAGGGCATCATCAACCATATCCAACTGTATATAAACTTTCGCCAACATATCCCACACTAACTCATTATAACTCCATCCTCTGAAAACATCCCATAACAAACTGCAAACAGAAGGCGCCGAACAAGTTCCTGATGAGATCAACAAAACCCACAAATTTCTCTCAAACTCCCATGAAACGACGAAATGGGTCTACGATTTTAACTGAATATGAGCAATTTATCAAAGAAGTATAGCATTTCGCAGTGAATAAAAAAAAATAAAATAAAATAAAAAAAAAACCTCAACAAGGAAAAAAGATTGTACCTTTTTCTTCTCCATCTTCTAAAATCTGCCTTAGAACCACTCGCAAGGCCTTCAAAAGCCCTTTTCCCGCCAATATATGGCAAACAATGAACCGTGAAACCCTAGAATGGCGAAACCCATATTCCAGTCTTAGTGAATCAAAAAACCCTAAAGCATAATCGGGTTTATCTTCTCTCAAGTTGTACAGGATACGCTCGACTTGACGGTTATTAAGGGATTGAAGCAAAGCTCGACTGCGAATGCTGCTGAGAAACTGCTTGGCGCCAAAGGATTTGAGACCTCCAAGGATCTCGTGAACTGGGTCGATAGGGTAAGCGATGAAGGAAGAGGACGCATCAATTGGTTCTTCTTGAACTGCTGTAGCAGAAAAGGAAGGTCTGGAAATGATCGGAAAGCTTAAATTTAGGGCTTTTTGAGCGAGAAGAAGCGATCTCCATTGAAGATGGTGAAAGAGCATCGATGAGGAAGCCTAGTGAGTTGTTCAAATGGGAAGAACATTTACAGTAAGGATTGCCCAGTTTGGGAGCAAGGAAGGATGAAGCATTGGCATTGCAGGGAACCAATGTAAATTTGCTGCATTAGCGAGCGACGCCTATACGACCATAAATTGTGTACTAGGATAACTAGTACAGAAGCACGTGCCTCTCACGTGTCTCGAAGAAATTGTTAATTAAATGATATATTTTTATATCCACAAGTTAGTGGGAATTATTTAGAAGACTAAAAGATTATTATTATTATTATTATTATAAAAGGCAATGTAGTGACAATTTTAGTGACTAAACCAAACCATTTCAGTTCCCAAAAAATTTGAAGGAATCAATTTGTGAAAAAATGTCCATATTTTAAAATTTAATATGTTTATTTATAAATTCACTCTTATTGCTTTTATGTAAGTTTAATAGAAATTTTTACTTAAAAATTGATAAAAAAAATAAATACTTTTGCCTCTTTAAAAATGCTCTTATCATTTCATAGCTTCATTTGGAAAAGAAAAAGAGGAAATGCCTTCTCGAGTACAATATCAATAATAATACATGAAATATCATCTATCTACATTTGACAAGGGTTGATAAAAACAATATGTTGGCTAAGCATGAATGCAATTGGAGTTTCCTCCTTGGGTATAAAATATCTAGTAATCAAGGGACATAGTCTATATAATCATCAATAATCCTTCTTTGGTTTTGTGCATATGTTTCTTATATTTAATTTAGCATGAAAAAATCTCTAAAAGGACCATCTAGAATTAAAAAGAAAAAATAAAGTAAATAAACAAAAGAAAGCGCTAAATAACATAAATATATAATAATAATAATAATAAAAGCTCTACATTTCTCGATTAAATGAACTCTACTTTTGCACTATAACTACTTAATCTCATTTTTTAAGGTACAATATATATATATGAGAGTATTTTAAAAATATATATATAAAAAGCTGGATAGTTGTAGTGTAAGAGTCGACATTGGTTGGAGCACTTTCCATCCCTTTTTATTCTATTTGAGGAGTATAAATTAAAATGCTTAAAATTACAATATAAAGAATGAGATTCACCTTGCTATTTCATTCTTGGCAACTAGTTGCTCTTCTTTTTTTATGATATTTCATATTTACAGACAACATTATTTTTATTTTTATCCTTTTTTACATTAATAAGAGAAAAACTCTATTTTTAGTTTATTCTAATTAATCTCATGGAATTTCATCTTACAAAATTACTTCTATACTATCCTACGCACTGAAGTTACCTAAGACATTGTATCGAGTGTAAGTAGCATATATTTTTCAAAAGTATATTTTTAAGCTAACTTTAAATAAATCTCTAGATTAACTATCATTCGAATTATCATAGAGTCATAAAGGATAAAATTATCATAGTGTGATTTTTTTTGTCATACTTGAAATTTTGAACTTGAAATCTATGATAAATAACATGTTAAATTTATGACATTTGGTGTACTTTTTTCTTAAAAATTTTTTTTTTTTTAACTATCTAGCCTTTTTGTCATTAAAAGAATATGCAAAGAATAATCTTAAAAATGTATCAAATAGACTTTAAAAAGCTCTCAAGACCCCTTTTGTCCCTTTCCTGGACAAAAGAACAAGCAACCTTTTGAAAATTCTCATAAAATATGGCCAAAATATTAAATAATTCATAAAGTTTGTGATTATCACACTTAGTCATCAAGGCATTATGATTCTCTCTTTTGGTCACCCTAGCTCGCACTCAACTCTTTCCCATAATGATGCAATAGTTCCGCAAACAAAAACTCTAGATTAGAATTAAAAATATCTTGGAAGAAACTTAGAAAAGAGAAGCCCATTGACACTGAGAGCTTGGATTTGGAAGGACGTTATAAACAAAGAAGTAAATCAGAGTAGGAAAAGAATAACACGGCTACAAATAAGAAGATATTTGAAAAGGTGCAAACCGATAACGTGTGGCTCTCATGATTTCCGTGAACTAATTTGGGTTGCAACACTCAAATTAATTACTGTCAATAATGCGAATTGTTTCCCCAGCAACTGCAAAAACCATAGTACATGAGAACAACTAACTAATTTATAGCTTTTTTCCCCTCCAAGAATACACCTGTACCGTACCTTTGTAGCAACCACATTTCATGGCGCAAATCACATGTCAAGGAGCCGCAAAGCTGCTCTTTAATGGCGAAAAAGTGTCATTTGGGTTCGAATCTAAAGACCCATTTCTTTGTAAGGTCGGTGGTGGGCTCAGATTATTGGATTCTCACTCTATTCCGTGCAGCCGCCACAACAAGGGCAGGAGGAGCAGGATTGTCAGCTATACGGGGAAGAAGTCTGGCAATTTTAGACAAGAGGAGAGGTCTGGAGTTGGAAATGCTGAGGAAGATGAATTTAATTATGATGAAGATGATGATGAGTTTGAAAGAGATGAGTTGTCTTCTTTCAGAGGTTTGGTCTTGGACATCTCTTATAGGTGAGAGACCCTTTTTTTCGGTGATTCTTTCCCTTGCCTTTACTGGGTAGTTCTTTAAATTGCTGCATTTGGTTAATTTGTAATGAATTTCTGAATCTGGATTTCTATTGGTATGAATTTCGTATGATTTTGTGTGTTTTTTCTCGGTGGTTCTAAAGTTACATGTTTTATCTTTTGAATCTAGCTCTAGAAATTTTTGTGTGCAGTCTTGTGCTTGTTAGATCATCATTCTCTTGGAAGATTTGTGATTCAATTCATGGTGCTTCTTTCTTTCCTGGACAAGATTTGATCTTTAATAATTTATTAATTTTGTTCAGTTGTATTCCCATTAGTCTTATTGATTGCTTAGAATAAGTTTGAATTAGTCTTCCAAGACTTGTTGATGTTGTAAATGTTAAATATCTTACTGTTTTAAATGATGTGAAAAAGTGATATGGTTGGTGGTAGACAAGGTTTTTACTTTTGATCTAAGAAGAACTTATATGGTGTACCCAAGGGGCTAGAAAGAATTTGATTAAGTGCAAATTGCATTAAAAATATTTATGGAATGAATAAAACTGTGGTGTGTCGTTAGATTTTGAGACAAACTTCATACTCTGTACAAGACTTAAAGAGTAATTTCCATGCTATCTATTTGTATGAAGTTGGAGCAATTTTGCAGTACTGTTTTGGATTTCTCTGCCCCGGGACACAAGAAACAAATGGACTGAATCTTCAGAAAATAATCTCTTCAATTCTCAAATGATTGTGGAAAGCAAGGAAGAAAACAGCATAATTTTTCAGTATGAGATTGTTAGTTTTGTAGGTGCAAGTTGTTGCCATGTTCAATATAACTAGAATGTCAGACAATAGATTACTAACACCAGAATAAATTTAAGTGTTAACAGAAAATGAATCTTAAGATTCACGTGTAATGAGACATTAAAAGGATAATATGAAATAAAAATGAACACATTGGATAGTTTCAATTGGAGATATAATATGTGGATGAAAAAAGTGAAGCTCAGTAAATGCACCAATTAGGAGAAGCCATATATTAACTAATAAAGATTTAGCCCTTGATAAGCAGCGCTAAGGAAGCAGATTTAGATAACTAACTTTCTGTAGTTTGGAAATGGGATTTATCACATTAAGCTGAGATTATTGACAACTTTCTTGTATATTGGTGAGGTTACCCTTCTCGTTGATTCAATTTGTAAGAACTCCAAACTGCCGATCTCTTTGGGGTTGTAGAAGAAATTTCATTGCTTGGATAAGGAATATATTTAGTGCATTGACCTGTGAGTTGCTCTTGTCAAACTACTCTTGAGGGTTCTGTTGGATGTTTCTGATCTCTATTTTGTTTCAGCCACTTTGGCAGTCAAAATATTCATGTTGTGGCTACTATTACTAGGTTTAGTACAATTCGAACAATAGAAATCCATGGCACATGCCTATTCCATCTTTCTAGGATTTTGGTTAGGACATTCTTGTCTGCAGGCTGAGTCTGATGTCTCAATCACAATTTGGTCAATGTCATATCTATATCTATGACCTTAAGATTTCAACATCATGCTGACTGAAGTGCTACCAAATTATTTCCTCATTTTCAATTATCTGAAGATGGTTCTTCATTTTGGGATTTTTGAACACTGTTCCTTAGTTTGTATTATAGCAAGAATGATCTTTTAGGTTTGGTATTGTCTCCAATCGTACTATGAGATTTCACTTAGTGTTGAGATTTTATTTAATTAACTCTAATTTATCTTTTAGGACCATAATGCAATCAATATCATTTTGACAAGTTTCTTATAATTATAACTCTAAATTGTATATGCGTCTCCATATGCATGCATAGTATCGACTGATAAGTTGGAATTGATTTGCATCTCATATCTGACTGTTGCTAGGCCTGTAAATGTTGTCTGCTGGAAGCGTGCCATTTGCTTGGAATTCATGGAGAAGGTCAGGTTGTTGTTTAGCTGTGTCAAAAATTCTTTTGACTTCTTAATATTTTACTAAATTTCTCAGTTTCTAGGCATGTTGCGTTGCAGCAATTCATACTCGTTTCATTTTTTGACATTTCACAAAGTTTTTATTTATTTTTATTTCCTCTTTAACGGCATTCTTATTACTACAAGAGAAAAATATTCCTTTAAGCTGATATTCAAAAGAATATGACCAGCATAACTATGGGAATATTATCTTTTCCAACATTAGTCTCCCAAGCCTATTCATATTTTGTTTCATGCATCAGTGTCTGAGTTTGTGCATTTCCTTGACACCCATAAGTTTAACGCTTCATCTTGTTTCTCCACAGGCTGATGTTCTAGAATATTATGATCAGACTGTAAACTCTCCCAACGGTTCATTTTACATACCTGCTGTTTTAAGGGTATGCAATAAAAATAAAAATAAAAAAACTGTTTAGTTTTCACATATTCTCACAGCATGTGATACATCCACTTAAACTTACTCTGATTTACCTTGTGTCAGGTTCCACACTTGCTACAGGTTGTTAAGCGAAGGAGAATTAAACAGAACCTTAGCCGAAAAAGTATATTTTTTCGAGATTTGTTCACTTGTCAGTAAGTGAAACTTCTTCGTTATATTAACTCTTGATGTGCTCTGTAATTAAACAGAAAAAGAACTTTGTTCTTACTCATGAAACGTATAAATGATGAGTTAAAGTAAATAAATCTTATCTCTGACTAATAGACAAGAACAAGAAAAGCAACCGGAGAATATTAAATCTTCCTCTTCAATGCACTTTCTGAAATTCAAACATGTAAATGCTAAGAATGCATAACACCAACAACAGAATATTGACTGATAATAATTAGGTGGAAAAGGACAAAAGCCAAGAAAAAAGATGAGCAAAAATCATGACATCATTCCTTTCGTTAAAACTATTTCGATCGAGTTGGAAGATTGTTGAAGAGTGATTTGTTTGGCAATAATATGGACTTCGTGGAAAAAAAGGAATAAGGGGGTGTTAATGATAATTTTGCATTACTTGATAGAGTTGGGAATCTTCCCACTTTTAGTGCTCTTTTGGGTTGCTCAAGGTAATCTAGCTAAGTGTTCTGGTTTTGGCAATCAGATTGTGGTTGTTTGGGCTTGACTTTGTACAGACTTGTCATTGTTTGTTCTTTTCCATACACATGAGCACACACGCACCCGTGCTATACACACATACACACAGACACTCAAGTTACTAGTTTCTTTAAAAAAAAAAAAAGAGAGAGAGAGAGAAAATTGAAGTGTTTCATTGAATATTCTTCAACATTCTGAAAATATCTACCTTTCAATTTCTTGACATTATTATGATAAAAAGCGTGAACAATTTTTCACTGAATTTTGTGGAACTGATAAGAAGTATGGGGCCATGTTTCTTAGTCATCAAACAAATTGCATAACAATTTGAATATAAAACTGAGATCAGCATCATTTTGCTCAATGCTAGCACAGGCTTTTGAGTGTTTTCTAAGTGTTATCATGTCGTACTAATTGAATTCACCTCTAAATACTCTATTTTTTATTTTATTTATTGTTTGTGATATTTAATTTTCTCTTCCTTTCTTCAAGCATATATTTTTTTTGTTTTATAATGCTATTTTTTAGGTAAATGATTTTCCCAAGATTAGTTTTTATGGTACTAACTTGAAAATCATAAATTAGTGAAAACTTATGACAATAGTTCTTAGTGTTTTTGAGGTGTCGCCTAATCAACGACTAGGCATTTTAGGGAGAAAACACCAATTTGTGATGCTAGGATTGCATTGTTAGGTTGTATAACAATGTATAACATTTGGAGGGGCTCTCTCTCTCTCTCTCTCTCTCTCTCTCTCTCTCTCTCTCTCTCTCTCTCTCTCTCTCTCTCTCTCTCTTTCTGTAAAAAAAGCTTTAAAAACAAACCCCCACTCTGTCAAGTGTAAAGCCTCTAACCTTTCTCTCAATAAGGCTATTCTTTTCATTTTCTCCTGTGAAACATCATTTAAAAATCAATATTTGTTGTCCGACAAATTCTTGTTTTGATTAACACAAGAGTTAGCTTCCATTTTCGTCAAATCTCTTGAATAACGTGTCTTCTGGCATGAAATGAAGTATCATGAACATAATTTTAAACTTATAATTAATATGAAGTGTTTTTAATCATCTCATGAAAACTGAAAAATTATTATAAAATACTAGTCTGCGTGTGTGTATAACTATGTATAACAATTGTCCATGGAATTAGAGGAAGCTATAGATAAATTTCTTGTATCACCTAGGCCATGTCTAGGCTATGCTTTGCCTAGACAAGGCAATCACCTTAGCGCCTTAAAGACACTGATAGTTTTAATTTAAGATTAGTAAAAAGAACTAATGTTAAACTTATGATTTGCTATAATGATAAACCTATAATTTTGATTATTCTTGTTGAATGTTCTGTTTATAGAAAAATTGAAATGTACTAATACATGACTGTCAAATAACTTTGTTCTTTGAATTTCTTTTTTGTGGTAATCGCTGTTGAATGAACTAATTAACTTGAGATTACTTGCTACTCCCATTCCTATTTTCCTTCTATCTTCCATTCTGTTCTCCTCTTTAAGTTTTCATCCCCTTTCCAAATTTAGTTGTCTTTTAGAAGTGCTTGTAGTTCCAGAAAACTGGATATTCATGGTAAAGTTTATACCATTGATGACGTTATCTTGTTCTCCCTTTTGTCAACAGGTATTGTCACTCACGTGAGAACCTAACCGTTGACCATATTTTGCCCATATCACGTGGTGGGGAATGGAAATGGGAAAATCTGGTAATTCTGCTAAAATTTTGAGTATGGTTTAACATTGCCTTAGTGATCATCATCATCATTATCATCATCTTTATGGTTAACCCTATGAACTTTATTGATCCTCTTGCTCTGTCAATCAAAATTTTGATTGGCCATCGTTTTTTTCATTCTGTTTTAGAACCTTTGCGTATAGTTGCTAATGGACACGTATTCCATGTATGAATGAATTATCTGGATCAATTTTCTTCTTTGTCTATCTCTATTATAGGTAGATCATGTTTTGACTTTCCTTTTCATTTTTTTTTTTTTTTTTGGGATTGGGTTTCCGGTTCTTGCATGCTATGAAAATCTTTTTCCCATTCGACATCTGTTTTTGAATTTGATAGTAGACTTTGTAGCAGCTAGTCTGTAAGGCTCTTTCATTGATTTCTTGCACCTCTTGATGGTTTGGTGGTATGCACAATCATCATTGTGGCTTTTTGCTGTCCCTAAGTGTAGTTTTCTCCAACTGCTGAAAGTGAAAGACTTGCGAAGGCCACTTAATGGCTTGGTGGTTATTTATTATCTAAAATCTTAGCATGGAGGTGGCGGCAGTAGTTTTAGTAATAAACAGTATCTTTGCTTCCATTTTCTAAATTGGAAATGCACATCTTTGAAATTATCTTTGTGAAGACAATTCACATGTTATCACTATATGCCATATAGACAAGCTATAAACCAAGACATGTATCATGCTTTTATTTTCACTTGTTGGACCTCTTTTTTAGCATTGCTCTTTTCAATACTTTAGCACTTTTGGGTTTGAGATTATGTGTCTCAAAGTGATTTGAGTATTTATGTTCAGGTTACAGCTTGTTCAAAATGCAACTCAAGGAAAGGCCAGAAAACTCTAGAAGAAGCAAATATGAAGCTTATAAAGGCCCCAAAGGTATCGTCATCTTGTTTTACTTGTTTTTATCACTGCCCTTGAATCCTAATTGAGAGAAGCCATCCCAATTTGCTGTTAATCTTGCAGACCCCTAAAGAGTTTGACATACTTGCTATACCGCTCACAAATGCAGCAATAAGGACCCTAAGGATGAGAAAAAGTATGCCCAATGAGTGGCGTCAATACCTAGGAAAACTGCCTTCAGATCTGTGACCATTAAAAATAATTATATTCTCTTTTGCTATGTACATACATATTGTAATTCATGTACTGAATCTGCCTTTAGACTCTTGGAAACTTCAAGTTAATGTATACAAACCAGGCATTTGCCCATGTTATTCATGTATATCAACTGTACAATGAATATTTTTCCAACACTATATTCTCTTGAATCAAACAAAAAACTTTGAGCTCATCTTCTGAATAACATGGTACAATATTTTGGTTCACCATCCCTGATTCCTAAAAGAGCAACAGTTAAAACACTTTTAGAAAAACAATTTGAAGGGATTTTTATTTTTCTTTTCCATCCCTTATTTTGTTACTTGTTATATTTGAGAAAATTTATTTATTTATTTATTTTTTCTATAGCAACATGCCTCATTTTCAAGCACCATTTTATTGTGATTAAGTATCTCGAAAACTTTGGATATTTTGAGTTTGTGTGGTGCAAGATGCCTGTGATCATTGTCACTAGTACCCAAAAAAAAAAGGGGAAAGTGTTTGACAAAACGGATAAACGTTGTGATAGAATAAGTAACATCAACAACGTTTATAAAAACATTGCTGAAAGTTTTCTGTCAACAGGGGTTAAACAAGCATATTTAGTATAACTTAAAAAACATACCTGGGAAACCAAACTGCCCAACTTACCAAGTTGCAGAGTTGGTAGCTCATGTCTTGCATTTCTTAGCGTTTAAGTAACGAGAAAATTTGAGTATTTTCAACCAGGTTGAACTGCCCTGGTACCCAAACCCTTGGCTAAAGTAGTAGTAGTAGCAGTAGAAGACTTTGTAGTGTGAAATTTCTCAGAAGCGTCAACTGGTGTAGACACAGAGAAGACTGAACAGAACATGAGATCCGAAGTGGCTATAAATCAGTTTTGGAGGATTTACATTGAGTACATGCAGTCCACAGTGCAAGAGAATCCAAAGGCCATAGAATATATTACTTATAGCTTACTTAAAGAGAAATCCAAAGGCCATAGAATATATTATCCAAACCACAGTGCAAGAGAAGTTGAATCAACTAGTACTTAAGATTGTAGGAGTGATAAATCACGGACTTCCAAGCTACAAGAAGTAAAGGTGCACGTCCTATTACTTTGAAGGAAGTTATTCCAACAATTGTTCTGTTCCTCGTTTTTATAACTCTAAATAACTGATATTTTTATAACCCTGAACAACAACTAGCTGATCAATCTTCTTATAATGAAATAATCACAAATGCACAAATTGCACCACAAAGATTTACAATAAGAAGATCTCAAAGAGAAATAATATCCACTATTTTGGATGAGTATTTGGTGTATTAATGGATCGGAAAAAATGTGCACAGATGAGAAATATACTAATTTTGAGGAAAAAAAAAACCTCTTTATTAAAATATATGCCCAATGCAATGATGGTCAAAACATGTACTCATCTCCCTTCCATGATAACTGAGGGTATTTATAGATGGTGAATGGGAAAAATTTTCATTCCAAGGGAGCCTAAGATAAGGAGAAGTTTCCCTTTTATAACAAATTTGTGGATCCACTCATACCCTTATCGTATGGATAGTTTCCATATCAATAAGCGAGAATCAAGGAGAAAATCACGGGGTCTTTATCTTCTTGCAAGCTCGATTCAGCCTTAGAGCATTAACAATGCCCATACGCTTGGTCTGCACCGAGCGTATGGGCTTGCTGCCACATCATTATAAAAAAAATTAAAAAAATTAATATGGGCGTTGAGCGCTCGGTCTGCACCGAGCGCTCAACGCCCAGAGCGCTGAGGTGCGCTCCATTGAGCGCTACCTCAGCTGTCTTTATACAGCGTTGCAGTAGCCCTTATGGCTAATCTCATGTTTGCAATATTGATGTTGAGCTAATAGTAACCAATTTTCTAAATTTCGTCATGTCATGTGCTTGTCCTAGGTCGAACTAGCATAGCTCAGACTATGCTTTTGGGTTTCTTTTGCGCTTAGTTTTCTGAGTTAATGTTATTTGTTTTTTGAACTTTTGCAAGTCGACTCTTTCCGTTTTTCTTACTCGACCTAAGGTTCAAAAATTGAGGCATCATTCACACTCAGCTTGACCTTGGCTTCAAGATAAGTAGGTGATTCAAAATTTACCCCAAGCTTATGCCCTTTGGCTTGCCAAGGTATAGACCTATCTGTTGTCATCGATGTTCCTTGAGATATGTGGCAATTACTATTGAATTGTGATCCTTGATCATCTTGGAGATTCAAAATGGCTTGAATCATAAAAGGGTAATTTAGCATATGTTCGTACACTATCATTAAATTCGTCCAAAGATTTCTTAGGATGCGATTCTAAATATTATATGCTTTTCATCATATGAGCTTTTTCTCTAAATAACACATCTTCTCAATCATTGTTTATACAAGTTCTCGTACAACAAATTTTGTGCCTTTCTATATTCAACTCTTTGCAAGGTCATCATCCTTTCACTATCCCTATTGACACTTCTCCTTCCTTGAACTTGTCTTTACTTAGTAAATTTCTTTCCTTCTTTTTCTTTAGCTTTCCTATGGGTTTCCTCCAACAAATCATTGACAAGGTTTTGGCTTGCTCATTAGGGAGTGAGCCATCAGAGTGCAACCACACGCTTTGCCCAGAGGTAACTACGATGGGGTTGAGTTGCTCCAACCCCAAATTAGAAGTAACAACTCAAAGGGGGTTGCGGAGATTCCCCCTTTATCCTTGCCTCCTCAGTTAAATGACATGGTAGATTTCATATTGAGTTGTCATCTCTTGTCAACCCTCTTTAGACTAGCGAACATTCTTTACCTTAGTTCAAGGTCACCCTTAGAGGGAAGATCTTGGACCTTCATCATCCCATGCCGAGTAGGCCCATTCATGAAAAAGGTACAAAAGTCTAACCCTCCTCTAATCAACCTACTGAGGTGGTGGGAGAGCCTGATGATAAGGAGTTTTTCCAAATTTGTATCCTTGCCCCATCATTCAGGGAAATAGGAGTTTGTTTAGTATCAGGTATTCCTAAGTTAGGGGTTATGCATGCTCTCATGAATGGGGAGAGGCCAAGCTGACCCAATGAAGGGGAGGTGGCCTTTTAGATATGGTTTAAACTTTCCTCTACCAAGACCATCTACAGTATCCTTCATCCCCTAAGCCTAGCTCTTGGCTAGCTTAATCCCAATGGGTGGTGGGCTATTTTAGGGTGTATAGGGATGGCCAAAATTTTCCTTTCAATACTTTTGCGCCAACTCCCACATTAAAGTTTACCTTGGATTAAAGGGGTAGTACTATCCTAGTAGCTGGGCATACCCAAACAAGCAAGGCCCCTTGATTATCGAGAACCCTACCACCAACAAGGACTAGAAAAATGGGTGGTTCTTTATTTCTAGCGACTAGGACAAGGTACCTAGGGTTCTGAACAAGTCCAAATACTCAAGTATTGAGGCGAGTAGTCATCTTTGTAGTTTTTCCTTAGTTTCTTTCTTGGTTGACACCCTTGTTTCCTCAAAGATTCCAAATACTCAAGTATTGAGTCACATCCTCAAAGATTTGTTAGATACCCCACAAATAGAGGGATTGGAGGGTTGTCCTAATTCTCATTAACTTGTTTCTAGCCAAGCTCATCTGAGGCCTTTCCCTCTTTTTCAATAAGTTTGGGATTACCTAATCCTTTGTTTGACAATTTTTTTTCTATTTTTTTATCTTTCTTTTGTTGCATTGATTTAAGCTATTCATTTTATTATACAAATTTCCAAGGTTGAGTCAAAGAAGAGGAGATGACGTTAGGCAAGAACTTGACTAAACAAAGATTCAATATCGACCCTAATTTGTTGAATGTAATGATGTTTATTGACTTCGTGTGTTCCTTTTATAGGTTGCCCACCAATCCTTCTTGGTCTTCCAAAAAGTCAATGAGATCTCGAACTCATACCAAGCCAAAAAGGAGAAGTTCGAGAAAGAGATTGATAAGCTAAGGAAGGAGGTGATCCAAGTAAATGTTGAACTTGTCACTGTGGTGATTGAGTTGAAGAAGGCAAAAGAGGAGATAATTGAGTTAAAAAGTGTTCAATTCTTCCTTTTAATTCGAAGTCCAAGGCTTCAAGTAGCGTAGGGTTGAGAAATTCAAGTTGTTGGAGGTATTTGTTGCTAAAGTAAAGGATGAGTACAAGCTCGGGCAATCCCATAACTGGATGGATATCCGTCAATTCTTTGACGGCAAAGTCGATATGGGTGCCTTTGACAACTTCATGGTGTAGTAGGAAGAGGATGAGGAAGTGGCAGTTTAGCTTAGTTGTGACGTCGATGGTGGTAGAGCAATGGAAAAGTTAGATGCCACAAGGCAAAGTGGCAATAACAATGTAGGAAAGGTTGTTGTAGTGCTTAACTTAGAAGTTAAGGACGAGCACTAACTCTTTTTCCTAATTATTTTACCCATACGTTTTTTTTTCTTTTGTTGTACTCACTTTTTTTTTGTAATTCAAAAATATTTTTCACAATATTAATGAATTTCTCTCTTTTTTTTGTTAGTCTTGTCGTTTTCTTTCTTTTTTTCTTTTTTTTTTTGTAAAACAAAATTGTAACACCCTGACCTTTGATCATCCAACCGCACCAAGGCCAAATGACAAAAATGCCCTTAGGTGCAATGAATGCAAGGAGCAAATTAACCATTAAGTAATAATCATAGGGTCAACCAAAGGTCGGGTATGCAACGTCATTACCATCTTACAACCAGTGATCATAATGTGTATCAGGTAACATTAATTATGATAAAATAAATACAATGTTAAATAATACTATAAACTGGTTCTCATATCATAAATAAAAATAAGATCATAATTTAAATTTAACACATTGGTTTTTACATTAAGACTAAATTCAAACAATTGTCAAATGAAAAGAAAATGTGAATATTGGCCCCATGGCTGACTAAGACTAGGTCAAAAGACTTTATCAAGATTTAGTAGGTCGCCCAATTCAATATATAGCTAAAAAAAATTGAATGGAAGGAATGAGCTCAAAGGAATCCAGTGGATCAACCCAAACACATCTCAAGCCTTCTAATAATTAAAATAATGACTGCAAATATTATCAAATATTAGGCATTTTAATGAATTGTTTGTTTATGTTTATCATCAAAACCAAAAGGACTATCTTTAGTAGCTCTCTTCATCAATTTAGTATATAATCCAGAGACACCTTTTTAAAATAAGCATCCTTCAAGGACACCTTCCTATAAAGGCATTAACTATTGGGAACACTTCTAAGGTAGGGGTCAACTTGCGAGTAAACCCTAAACAAAACTATGTAGAAGTCATACACGAGAGTGGTACAATACTAGTCTATGGCCTTAAACTCAGCCTATCTCAATTAGAGATTTATCAATGGTAATCAAATACGGATACACCATATTGACTCTACTTCTCTAGAGATAATACCCACGACGATTAAATACGAATACGTTGCGTTAGTATATGGTTAATATCTTAATCATCTTTATTTAATAAAGGTTTTGATATAATCAATGTAAATATTTTACATGCGTGCATACAAGCAATAAGATATTAAATAACCAAAACTTGTCATCATCCATAGGATATTCGCTAATTAAATATACAGAACATAGCAAGACATCCATAATGTTCTAATATGCTTCTAGATTTCACACACACAAGTCAATATTCATGAATACATTAACAAATTAGCATAGATCTAATAATTTAATTCAATGAACAATTAATTACATCAATTATCTTAATTAAAAATTATACAAGAGAGAGTAAGATATCACTTCCACAGTTACTCGCATTCTAGCGTCTCAAAATTCGTAGTGGTCCAAATCCATTTGAGATATCAACCTAAATAATATAAAATATTGCTTTTAGTAATTTATGATAATTTTAGTATTTTAGACTTAAATTTTCTTAATTTTGTAACTAAATATATTTTTTTGTAGAATAAGGGACTACTATTATTACTAGTACATTGTTTGTGTAGTATTGTCATAATGTTCTAATATGGACTTCATCAATATTATTTTTATCAATAAAAACCATTATAAATGATTTTTATTGATCATTATACGGTTAATTTAATTTTTGAACATTCAATAAAAAATATCATGCATAATTTACATGATATTTGGACTCAATATTTATTATAAACACTTAAAATCCTTATTTTAAGTGTATTGATTTGTTTTTATTATAACTTTGTTATTTTATAAATATTTTTAATTTAGTTTTCAACAACTTGAAATTTAAAATTTTCATCCCCAAATATATATATATATATTATTTTCTCTAATAATGTAATTTCGGTGCATTGAGGGTTTCATTTTTTTCAACCATAAAACTGTAACCTATAAACGAATATTATTATTATATTTTTAAATAACTTTAATTATCCTTAGTTGTTGTTTTGATGTATTAAGTGCACTAAAAATAATTTTTTAATTTTTCAATTTATATAAAATTATTTTATTTTTAAGCTATACAATGTATTTATGTATACTTTATTTTTATTTTATGTGTTCTACAATTTAAATGTTTATTACAATATTATAATTTGATTTTTAACTTTTTTGTTAACCACATAAGTTCTGATTTAAAAAAAAAATAAAAATAAATGCAATAATGTGATTGCATGATTAATACCAATGTACATAAGATAGTGCTATTAGTAGCAATGTATACAACATTTATTATACGATAAAATTGGATGGGATATAATATGAATCTAAAAAGTTAACAAAGTTCAATATGACATAAAGGATGGTATGCCTGGTGCATGATGGTGGTTACCAACGTATATCATGAATTAGCTGAGTTGGAGTACGTATGAACCAACTCAATACAATCACTAACAAATAAACTATGAGGTTTATGGTGTATATGTCTGTAACTAATGATATGTGTGGTGGAACATCAGTTTTCATGGGTGAACATATATCCTATTTTATTGATCTTAAACTAGACAGGTATCAACCAAAAAGATTGTAGAATATATATATATATATATATATATATATATATATATATATATATATATATGTAAAGGGCTTACATTTATTATTATTATTTTTTTGGCGTTCTAAACAAGTGTTTAGGAAATAAAGAAGGGTTAAAGAAACAATTTGGCTGTATTTTGTATTTTTTTTTTGTTTTTTTTAAATACGATTTGAGGAGGAAGCCCAAAGAATAGAAGGTAGGACGATTGTCAAATATGTCCAACCAATGATGGTGTATTGGCATTGAGACCTTAATTTATTGGTTTGCCGACAAGTGAAAGTAAATAAGAGATGGCATCATAAGTCTTTCCAACTGGGACTACATGATCAATGTGAGAATTACACATTAGTACCTGTAGTTCCTGCATTAGCTCAACAGTGGAGCTTTCCTTTCAAACAGTTGCAAACAGTTATCGAAACAGTTACATAGAATGTTCAAGTGATTATTACAGTTTCTATCTTGCTCTATTCCTATAAATGTATTAGACAATGAAGTAGATGGTATTTACTTGAATTGAATAAGATTACAGAGACAGAAACGATGCTCTATTTTTTTGCTCTAAGTTTTCTTCATTTATGGTTTTTGTTTTCTTTATCTATTTTGATAGTTTTTCACTTGGTATCAGAGCTTTGAAGGCTAACGCCATGGTAGGTCCATCATTAGAAACTACAAATCAAGCGATGTCTCAAGGAAGCAGTAGATTAGTCGTATGTCAAAATTTTGGAAGAAGCTTGACAAAATCTATGTCCATCAAACTGCACAAAAAAAACTTCATGTTGTGGAAGTCGATGATACTACCACTGACCAGATGCCACAAACTAGACGACTATCTATTTGGCACAAAAGCATGCCCACCGACAACCATCACAGTTGTGAATGGTGATGAAATTGAAGTTCAACACAATCCATTGTTTGAAGAATGGATGAGCACTGATCAGCTACTACTCGGTTGGCTGCTAAATTCACTTATAGAATCTGTGGCTGCACAGATTATTGGAACATCGACGTCAAATGAGGCATGGAAAGCAATTGAACAATTATGTGGTGTTCATAATAGAGTATGAATTCAATTGTGTAGAATTGGAATTTAAAGCACAAGAAGAGAAGACATGACAATGTCTCAATACCTCATGAAGATGAAAAAATTTTCTGATTCATTATCTGTTGTAGGACAACCATTTCCTGTTGATGATTTGGTTTCTTGTACACTTGCAAGCCTAAGATCGAAGTATCTTCCAATTACTACTTTACTTTTAGATAAAGATTCATTGTCTTGGAAAGAATTACATTCTTCCTTGCTTAACTTTAAGTCACAATTAGAACAATTAAATAAATTGCCTGCTATCTCTATTACTTCTTTAGTTACTGCTAATGTTATCTCTACTAGATACGAAAATGAAGGAAATCAGATTTCTTCTAAACATATGGTTTCAAGACAACAGACATATTCAAGATCTAATTAAGGTGGATGTAACTCAAATCAAAAGCAAAGGAATAATGGACGAGGAGGAAGAAGATGTGGAAGATCAGGAACAAATTCTTCAAAGCCTATATGCCAGATTTGTGGAAAAACTAAACATACAACTATTGTATGTTATTATCGAACTGATCTTGCTTATATGGGTTCTAATCCATCTTCTTCTGGGTAGAACAATTCAGGTAAAGTGTTTCTTGCTACACCGAGTACTGTAACAGATCAATCTTGGCTACTGGATAGTGGAACATCACACCATGTTACAACTGATTCTACTAATTTCAGTGCGGCTTCAGAATTTGAAGTACCTCACTTACTGTTAGAAATCGTGCAAATCTTTTTATATTATATACAGGTCACCGTTCTTTGGAACTACATAAGGTTTATCTCTTTGTTTGAATAATATCTTGTGTGCTCCTTTTATCAAGAAAAATCTTCTAAGTATTTCAAAACTTACTGCTGACAACAATGTGTTTGTTGAATTCCGATCAACTTCTTGGTACATTAAGGACAATTGTTCCAGTCGAGTGCCGTTTGAAGGATTTGTTGAAGATGGTTTACAAAAACTCAAATCTCATCAATCAATTGGTTTTGCTAACATGGTGTCAACAGAAATTGATACTTCAGTTCATAATGTGTGGCATAGACGATTGGGTCATCCATCATCTATCATTTTGTCAAGAGTTTTATCTTTGTGTAATCACAATATTTAAAGGAATAATAGTGTGGATTTATGCAGTTCTTGTCAGTTAGGGAAATCTCATTTTCATTCTTATCCTCGTTTTGAAAATCATGTTGATTTTCCACTTGATCTGATACATACAGATCTTTGGGGACCTGTACTGTTAATCTCCCATGTTGGTTTCAAATATTATATAATTTTTCTTGATGATTGTACTAGATTTACATGGATTTGTCCTCTTAAGGCTAAATTTGATGCATTTAATGCATTTTTGATGTTTAAATCACTGGTAGAGAACAAATTCTCAAGCAAAATTAAAATTCTACGATCAGATTTTGGAGGAGAATTCAAAGTTTTCTCTTCATTCTTGGCATCAAATTAGATTGAGTTTCGACACTCTTGTCCATATGAACATCAATAGAATTGGAGAGTGGAATGACTTGATGATTGTACTAGATTTACATGGATTTACCCTCTTAAGGCTAAATCCGGTGCATTTAATGCATTTTTTATGTTTAAATCAATGGTAGAGAACAAATTCTCAAGGAAAATTAAAATTCTACGATCAGATTTTGGAGGAGAATTTAGAGTTTTCTCTTCATTCTTTGCATCAAATGGGATTGAGTTTCAACATCATCAATAGAATGGGAGAGTGGAATGAAAACATAGACACATTATTGAAATGGCTCTCACTCTTCTTGCACAAGCTTCGTTGCCTATGAAATTCTGGTGGGAGGCAGTTAATACCTCTGTTTATCTCATCAATATGCTTCCCACGCCTATTCTTAATGATCTGTTTCCATTTTAGAAACTTATGGTAAACCACCTAACTATAAACATCTTCGTGTCTTTGATTGCTCGTGTTTTCCGTGCATACACCCATATCAGAAATCTAAGTTTCAATTTCATTCCAATGCGTGTATTTTTCTTGGATATAGTAGCAAACATAAAGGCTACGTTTGCTTAAGTAAATATGGGAAAACATATATTTCCAGTAGTGTTATTTTTAACGAGTCACAATTTCCATCTAAATATTTTTTCAATTCCTCATCATCGACATCATCATTTTTGGTTCCCTTTTCTGTTGTTAGTCTTCCTATGCAAAATGTACAATATCATAATTTCTTCTTCTTCTGCTGCAACTACTTCATCTGCTTTCCTTGTTTCACATCTTCCAATTTCTCCTATTAATCCTTTGCACTAGTCCTTGTCATCTGTTCCTACTCCTAATTATTCATCTCTCGATGTTATGGAACTTGTATTGCCTTCTCATCCTATGATAACTTGGTTTAAGAATGGAATTTTTAAACCAAGAGTGTTCAATGTTCTAAGTTCCCTACACTTTGGTGTAGCCCAAAACGGGCCCGGCCCTGCCCGTGTCCAAGGTTCGAGTTCGCACAGGCCATTCGGCCTGTGTGACAGGTTTATTTCTATTTCTTTTTTTTTGCTTTTGCTTTGTTTTTTTTTTTTTAATTTTTTCCCCTTTTTATGTATATATACACACTTGTATATCTGATTTTTTTCAATTTTTCTCTCCTTTGTTATTTTTACAATTATTTGATACTCTAATCATACAAAATTTTCAATATTCACATATTTATTTTTCAAAAATTCAATATATTACCCAAAATTATATTTTTCTCCCCAAAAATTCATTAATTACCCTAAAAATTTCATAATTACTCCAAAAAAATCAATAATCATTTCGAAAAGTCATATTCTTCCAAAAATTACATTTTCATTATAATTTCATGTATTCTCTCTTCAAAATTATATTTTTTCAATTATTCTAATTTTCTTTAATAAATAATTTAAAATTAAAAAAATTAAGAAAATTCATGTATTTTCATTAAAATTTTAAAAAATACATGTATTGAATCCATTAATTTTTGTGTATCAAATTATGGGTCGTCACATCTTGGATTGCCCCCAGTGAACAAAAATAGGTTTATAAGTTCTTAAGTTTTCACTAAAAACTTAAAAAAGAAGTGGCAACCAAAATTTGATTTGGGGATCAAAAAATTATTTTGTTGCTTTCAAGAGGTCGCGGGAGGCAATTAGAATGTGTTCTAAGTAGTCCCGCAAAACAACCCCTCCCAAATTGCCCACAATGAACAACAATAGGTTTATAAGTTCTTAAGTTTTCATTGAAAACTTCAAACAAAAGTGACACAACCAAAATTTGATTCGAGGTTCAAAAAATTATTCTGTCGCTTTTGGGGGTTCATGGGAGGCTATTAAAACATCCTGAAAGTGGTCTCGCAAAAAAGCCTCTCTCGGATTGTCCACAGTGAATAGAAACAAGTTTATAAGTTCTTAAATTTTCGTCAACTTCAAAAAGAAATGACAACCAAAATTTGATCTGGGGGTCAAAAAATTATTCTGTTTCTTTTGAGAGGTTGTGGGAGCCTATTAGAACACATTGAAAGTGGTCTCGCAAAAAAACCATCTGGGATTGCCCATAATGAGCAGAAACAAATTTGTAAGTTCTTAAGTTTTCATTGAAAACTTGAAAAAAAAAAGTGGCACAACCAAAATTTAATTCGAGGGTCAAAAAATTATTTCGTGACTTCCAAAAAGGTTGTGGGACGCTACTAGAATGCGCTAAAAGTAGTTTCGCGAAAAAACTCATCCCGAATTGCCCACAGTGAACAGAAACAAGTTTATAAATTCTCCAATTTTCATCGAAAACTTGAAAAGAAGTATTACAGCTAAAATTTGGTCTGGTGGACAAAAAATTATTTCATCACCTCCGAGGGTTCGTGGGAACGTTGAAAGTGGTTCTGCAAAAAAACTCCTCTCGCATTGCCTACAGTAAATAGAAACAAGTTTATAAGTTTTTATCAAAAACTTGAAAAAGAAGTGACACAACCAAAATTTGATCCAGGGGTTAAAAAATTATTTCGCTGCTGCCAAGAATTTGTGGGTAGCTATTAAAACACATTGGAAGTGGTCTCGCGAAAAAACCCCCTCCTAGATTACCCACGGTGAACAAAAACAAGTTTGGAAGTTCTTAAGTTTTCATTGAAAACTGGATGGGGGTCAACAATTCATCGGGCCTACGAAGCGGACTTTTATCGATTCTGATGGTTTTTGGGAGCATGATTAGACGTGTTTTATGTGTCGGACAAAAAAAAAATTAGTCGGATAGGTTTTGGTACAATTGGATCAGTTTCAAGTAGCCTCCTAGTTTAACTTGAATTGCAAATTTCAATTGGGGGGGGGAGGTCAAAAATTCACTAGGCCTTTGAAGCGGGGTTTTGTCAGTTCTAATGGTTTTTAAGAGCATGATTAAAAGTTTCCAAATGTCGAACGAAAAAAAAAAGTCAGATAGGTTCCAGTGCAGTTAGATCAGTTTCAAGTAGTCTCTTAGTTCAACCTCAACTACACATTCCGGATGGGTGGACAAAAATTTGAAATGGGGTTTTGTCAATTCTGAGGGTTCTTGGGAGCATGATTGTGTTTCAAATATCTTTTTTTTTTTATTTTTTATAAAGTAGTTGGATAGATTCCAATGCAATTAGATCAGTTTCAAGTAGCCTCCTAGTTAAACTTCTAGTTGAAACTTCCGGATGGGGGTGGTCAAAACTTTATTGGGCCTTCAAAGCCGGGCTTCATCGATTCTAATCATTCCTGGGAGCATGATTAGACATGTTCCAAGTATCAAAGGAAGTAAGAAAACAGCCGGATTCTAGAGTTTGAGTTTCATTGCTTATATTTGGTATGTCTATTATTTCTAAGTTTGAAAAACTGCTTTTGTCCAATTTTAAGGAGAAAAAGATGAAGGTGAAGTCAACTTTCTGAACCATGCCTTCAGCACTGTGCGGTGTGCAGATGATAAGCTGTTGGCACAAAGCCCTTAGTATGTGGTCTTTAATACTATGATTTCTCTAATGCAATTCCTTGTTTTTGCATTATTAGATATACTTTACTTATGCTCATAGAATTAGTTGTCGTTGAAGCGTATATGTGCATTTTAACATACACATGCATTGCCGCATCATTGAAGGTGATTCTTATGGATACCTTTTAGATCTCTCTTGTGTAGTTTTATCCTTTGCTGATTGAAGACCTGTTACTTTTTCAGGGTGATAAGTGATAGAAATTTTGCTAAGAAAGTTAGTCCCTGTTTTCGTTGAATCAACTGCTGATAACCAGAAAGAGTCGAAAGGCTTGTTTGTGATTCTTAATCTTGCACCCATATGTCAATACGTTACCAAGCTTGAACCAAGAAATCTTTAACAGTGTCAGGATTTTGCTTCTTTGTAGGGTTCTCGCCTGTTGAAAAGTTTCCACAAGTGGAATTTGCTCCGTACCAGAATTTCTATTGCAAATGGAATCTTGTTGTGGGTTTTAATAATGACCTATTAGTCAATAGTAGGTATATTATTCTTGAATGCTTCCCTTGACAAGTGTTAGTTTTCTATTTGAATGACGTTTAGTAGTCTCTGGGCACTTGTTCAGGGATCAGGTGCCATGTGGAACAAGAATTATTTTCCTATTTTCTTACTGTCCCAGGATAGCTCCGTAATCCTACGAGAGGTAATTGAGTAAATACTGAGTTTCCTTGAAATTTGCAAATGACCTTGTGGCTTAGATGCATCTGGAAATTGTGTCGATTTGACTTATTGAACCAGCTGCCGTGCATTAGAACTTTCTATCGAATTGTGATTTATACTAATTGAGTTTTACCTTGTATGTATGGTAGTCTGGTTTTTTGTTGTTTGAGTAAATTCTGGATTCTTACTTGCAAGATTGCTAGCAAGAATGAGAAGAGGAAGACGCCATACACCATGGATGTGGGTGAATTTGATCTTGTTCTGCGGGTAGTTTTCGATTACATATATGTGTGTTACCTTTAACTTCATTAGGAAGCGAACTGCATTTAAAGTGCAGAGGTTCTCAAATGCCATGGGAAGGCCAAAATTCAATAACTGCTAATTGTCATTTTCTTTATTGAATTTTGCTTATTTGATAAGTTTATAGGTGTGCAAAGTGTTTTTTTGTAAAGATGTTCTCTATTTAAAAATTTACATAGAAAACGTCTTTACAAAAGAAGTTTTCATTGTACATAGAAAATGTCTTCCGTAAAAATAGTTTTCTTGTAACTATTTTCTGCAACCCTTTTTTAATAAGATGTTAATTACGTAGATTTAAAAAATATTAAAATCTATAAAAAATCTTCATATGGACAACCATTGTAGAAAGTTGAATATAAGAGATATAACTTTTGTAGTTGAATATTTATGAATTAAATATTTTTTTTTTGAATAATAAGGTAAAATCCGCCATAGAAAATCTTACCATTTGAAAGTGTTTGGCTACTCAAAAAAGAAAATCTTACCATTTGGAAGTGTTTGGCCACTCATGTTCTGATTTCAGGCTTTATTGGATGTAATGATGTTTACTTTTGGTTGTATTACTTTTTAGTTTGAGTTGTAATTTCTTGAAAGAGTACTTAGTAGTGGTCTTCTCAAAGATTTATGAGAAAATTGAAGAACATAAATTGGTTCAATTTAATTAGATTTTTGTGGCATTCAATTCGGTTTTCGATTTGAATTAATGCAGTTTATGAATTTAAAAACTATATAAAATCGAATCAAACCAATACACGAGTAAAAGTATTATTTTAGCTAATCTTAAAAGGATACAAAGGTAAATTTAGGAGCATGATTAATATTATTTTAAATATACTAATTACTATTAATTCATCTACATATTTAACCACTCAATATTTAAAATTGGTACATAAAAGATTAATTTAAAGAACGATTTTGATGAAAAAACCTAATGAATATAAATATATTTTGTGTTTTAATTTTGGTAATAGAATTAAATATAATATTATTGAAAAGGATTAAATGTATTTTAAAAAGGTAAAATAATCTTAATTATAAGATTTATAATTATGAAATCAACAAGAACAACGCGATTAATCCTAACGAACCCAAATCGAACAAATTCAGTTTAATTTGAATTGGAGTTATGTTCAATTTCAGATTACAAAAACTTAAACCAAACTTCGTTTGGTTCAGTTTTGGTTTTGAGTGAAAATCAAACCGGATTGAACCATGAATACCCCTAGTACTAAGCAAACAATGACAACTACTACAATGGAAGAACTTCGTTTAAGGTCTTGAAATTACAGATTCTATTAATTTCCAATTCATTAAAGATGTATTGTGATAATTCTATTGCTATATTTTTCTCCAAAAATGACAGATATTCCACTAATACTAAACAAATAGAATCAAAATTTTTACAGTAAGAAGAAGTTAAAGCCTCATAGTAGCATATAAACATTGACTTATAGTAGCAATAAATCCTATAACGAAAGGATTGCCTCCACAAAATTTTAAGAATCATGCTCACAAAATTCTGTCTTTAATTGTAATCCTTAGACAATATTTTATAATTATCAAGATTTTTGTATATGGTTAATTATTTGCCTAGAGATCTCATTAATTATAATTATTATACAATGTTATTTTGTTTTCTATATGCATTTTTATAATTTAATAAATGCATTCGAAAAGGAGTGTTGATATATATAAATATATTGATAGTTTTGTATTGAAAATTAGTAAGTAATTTAAAGATTTATTGTAAAAGTTGGGCGTTAAAAGTTAAAAGGGTTTGATTGTATAAGTAGTATATGAATCTTCTCTAGTGTAAGATAGCCCTGAATGTTCAGTACTTCAGCAATACAAATATAAACCTAAAAATAAACATTGGGAAAGAATAAGATATAGGTAAAAATAAAAAATTTGAAGAATGAAATTAATAATTTCAGTTGGCTATAAATAAAATGATCAAGACTCGTTAATTAAAGATGGTTTGAGACCTAAAATGAAGAGCATTAAATGCAAAAAAAAAAAAAAATCAAGACACTTAGAACATAACATGCACCAAACAGAGTTATGTAACAGTCAACCTTTTAAAGAAAAGGTTTTTTTTAAGAACTTTAATTAAAAATTCAACTAATCAATTAACTGTATAATAAAGAGGATTAAAAACTGGAACAAAATCATAATTGTTAGTATTTTTTTTTTTTTGTTCATTATTATGTTTTCTTCTTTTATCCTACAAAGAATTTCGGAAATTTTTTTTGAATTTCGCATAAAATTCATAAATGAAGAAAGCACCCAATTGGAGGAAATTACATTTTTCCGATTGAGCCGCATCAGGCAATCATTTTCAAGGATTCTTGTTCAACAATAGAAATAACAAAAAAAAAAAAAAAAAAAATCCGAAATGGCAGCCCCCGCGAGGTGGTATAAATATGTGCTGTGTTCACGCGTCCCTATGATTGGTGGGTCGGCAGCATGTTTCACCATTTGGTTGGTGACTTTGACAAACCAGCCCATAGAAGCGATGTAGACAGGCTTGGTGTACTGATATCAAGTGCCCATTAGCTACTAATTCCATCCAAATTGATACCAGGAAGAAAATGAGGACGAGTCATGAGCAATTTCTTTGCCATATGAACCCACATACCAAAACAACCAAGCCATCCACCGTATAGAAAAAGTGAATTTCCCATTTAAATTCCTCACTTTCACTCTTTTAAAACCTCTCTACCTTTTCCAAAGCATTACATAAATGCTTAAATACATTTCCTCAAGACAATCCAATATAAAATTCTTTCCAATAGCTTCTTTATTTTATTTTACTCTATTCTATTTTTATCTTTTAACTAACATTGTTAGGTTAGTGAAACTAATCTAGAGTTTGGATAACACTTCAATTGTGCATTCCCTATAATTAGAATGAACAATACAATTTTAATTCGGTCATTTGTTTTAAACTCACGACCTAACAAGTTTTTCTATTGAAGTCTAATTAAGCTAGTCATGTTTGGATGATTAGGAGCTACATTAGAAAAAATGTATGTGCAAATTATCATGTATACTTGTATTATAATAGCTAAGCTTTGTTTGCTAAGGTGGTTGTAATATTTTCTTGCATGGGCACTTGATGAAGCAATAAAAATATATTTATATGGATGAAATGAAGTGATGCGTGCGGCAATTTGTAAGAAAACTAAGGAAACAAAACACACAGAATCACAGACGCGCTTGAATTTGAATCAAAGCAGAGACTTATGAGATGGGTCGCCTCAGTTGGCTTCATCCTAACATCTCAATGCCACCATTTTAGGAATAATCACGGGAAGATCTCTCGAAGCACGTTTCCAAATCTGCCCCACTATTCTTTTCTGTCTTTCTTTCTGCCAGGATTGAGAAGTTTCTTGCTTCTCTTTCGCCTTTGGTTTTGTTTTCTTGTTTTTTTCTACTGACGTGCATATGAAGAAGAAGAACAGCATGTGTTCCTTGTGAAGTGATTGGAGTTGGTGGATTGTGTTTTTCATCATCAATTTTGTGTTGATGGGTAATTGCTTGTGTAGTTTGAGACCTTTGCTTCAGAGAGTTACATCTAATCGACAGCCCGGTATGTTTATTAGCCTGTTCTTGGATGTTTCCTTTTAGCTTCTTTCTGTTTAGTTTAATCATCTTCTATGTTGGTTTTGTTTATGACACATTATGTGATTTTGAACGAGTGGGTTGTACTATCTCAGAGTTTTAATAGTCTCAGAGATTATATAAATTTTTAAGTCTTTTATTCGGATTGGAAAAAGTTTGACATTGTAGCTATGGTTCTGGTTCTAGTATTCTTGAGTTGTTCAATTCTGCTCGACATTGTTTCTTTTTGAGTCTTGACGATTAAAGATGCTTATAGCATGCTCGGGGTAATTTGATTTCTTGGACTTTCCTTGGATTAATGCTTGAGTTTTGGCAATTTCTTTCTTACAGATGTAATACAAACTTGAAGGATTATGAGTTTCTTGGTTTTTCTTCTTGTAAAGAACTGTTTTTAAAAATTTGGGCATTTCTTGGTTTATGGGTCTCTCAAATTAATTTCTTGGTATGATTCTGCATATTTTCATTTCAGATTCTCGTGAAAACCAGACGCAATCTGTAGAAGAAGCACAGCAGATAAGGACATTGCCTTCGAATCCCCAAGAGGTGGAGGAGTTGCGCGGCAGTTCTGCTTCAAATCCGTTGACTGCCTTCTCTTTCCATGAATTAAAGGTCATGACTGACAATTTTAGTCAAGATCGTTATTTAGGTGAAGGAGGATTCGGTAGAGTCTACAGAGGGTTGACAGTTGAGGATGAAACGAAAGTACATCAACCTCTTCAAGTTGCCGTGAAAGTTCATGATGGTGACAACAGTTACCAAGGCCACCGAGAATGGCTGGTAACTTGTTCCTTTTTAGTTTGTTATCTTCTTGAATCTTTTTTTTTTTGTTTGCTTTTACATAGAGTTTTGGTTCTTTCCTCAGCTTTTTAGAAAATGGCTGAATCTGATTCTTCTATAGGCTGAAGTTGTATATCTCGGGCAACTCTCTCATCCAAATCTCGTGAAGTTGTTGGGTTACTGCTGCGAAGGCAATCATCGGCTACTGGTATATGAGTACATGTCTCGTGGAAGCGTGGAATATAATCTCTTTTCCAGTGAGTTTCACTAACTAATCTTCTTATTTAGTATTCCATTACTAGCGTGATTTTGAATTGTTAAAAAGACATATAGGATGGGAGCAGTTGAACTGTGGATTGTTTGAAGAAATTCTGACAAGGATTTGATTAGGAACCTGTACCTCATACTTTTATATGTTTGCAAACTTCATTTCATTGCCATGCATTCCATTTGTTCCCCATGCATTCCATTCGCTCTGAGGCCTTCTTAAACAAATTGTCAAGCTAATAGCAGAATTTCTCATATACTTTTGTTCTTTGAGGCAGGTGTGTTGCCTCCTCTTCCATGGGATATCAGAATGAAGATTGCTCTGGGTGCTGCAAGAGGACTTGCTTTTCTCCATGAAGCAGATAAACCAATCATTTATCGTGATTTTAAGACGTCGAATATTCTACTTGATCAGGTGAGCGTATTTACAAGTATCTGCAATTAGGATGTTCTTTGCTCACATGTCTCATTGATACAATTGTTTTACAAGTGTTTGCAATTAGGATTTCTTATTTGTATACCATGTTCTCTTAGGACTATAATCCAAAACTTTCGGACTTTGGCCTGGCAAAAGAAGGACCAGTGGGAGATCAATCTCACGTTTCGACCCGCATAATGGGAACAGTTGGATATGCAGCGCCAGAATACCTAATGACAGGTAAATTCCATTCCCTATTCAAAATTCATAATACATCCTATAATTTGTTTAAATTTTATTAAAGATTTTATATGCAAGGACATTAGCTAAGTAAAAATATTTCCATGTGAAAAACTAAATCATCATGCAGGCCATCTGACTCCTAAGAGTGATGTATACAGCTTCGGCGTTGTTCTCCTTGAGATGCTCACAGGAAGAAGATCCATAGACAGGTCCCGCCCTACCGAAGAGCAAACTCTCACTGAATGGGTCATTCCTATGGTTCGAGGGAAGAAAAACCTGCGTAGCATTGTGGACCCAAGATTGGAAACTAGTTATCCCAGTGAGAGCATCTACAGGGTAGCTTTTCTTGCCTACTTTTGTCTGAGTTCTAATTCCAAGCGAAGGCCATTGATGAGAGAAGTTGTAGAAGGATTGGAACATCTTCAAAAAGCGGTCAAGGAACAAAATGCAGCCTCTACGTCCACTGTGAACAATGAAGTCCCTGTTTTGCCTTCCTAAAGGGAAAAACATCTTTTTTTTTTTTTGTTAAAATTCTTTTACATTTTTTTCTGTAAGTAATTGATCTCTAAGTGTTCAAGTCTCTGACATAATTGAAGGAATGAGCTTTTTTGACCAGGCATTTGTTTTGATCTATGTAGGTGAGAATACCAACGCAAACAAGACAAAGGTTTAGAGAAATTCTTGCTTCAATGTTTGGAATATATATATATATATATATATATTAAGTTAAGAGATCACTGGAGAGAGAGAGAGAGAGAGAGAGAGAGAGAGAGAGAGAGAGAGAGAGAGAGAGAGAGAGAGAGAGAGAGAGAGAGAGAGAGAGGGGGGGGAGAGAGAGAGAAAAAAAATAAAATAAGTATGAAGGAACAAAGATCACCAGAGCACACAATTTCTTGCAATTCAAGAAAAATTATGCCTAGCGTTGGGAACAATCAAATGTCTAAATAAATTGAAAAGTGAGCAGAAACTACTCAAAATTGGAACCTGAAAAGCGAGCAGAAGCTATCTTTTCCAAAAAGGTTGGATACCTTTTGCAAAGTAGGTACTGTAGTCATTGTAGTTAGGTAATCAACTAGCCCAAATCATGTTTAGATTATGTATTCTGCCAAAACAGTGTTTTACGTTTATTTTATGTGTGTATGTTGTCATATATCAATTAGATACTTCATCTGCACTGCAAAAAGTAACATGCTTGGCATGAGCAAACTAAGCCGCTTAATGGAGCGTTTCTAATTGAAATATATATTAGAAACTATTTCATACTTATGATACCGCTAAACTATTTCATTCTCATAAAAATTAAGCATACAGGAACCAATTTGTTGTCAAAACAGCTAATTAAAAGCAAAGTCAAAGCAACTGAGTTTTGTTTTAAAAAGACCATAGAAAGACAACAAGAGGTTTATGTGAGAACAAACCAAAGTCTCAACAAGATATTCATGTAAAACTATTGAAAAGGATTTGAAACAGAAGGGCGGAACCGTCCTTGAATCTATTATAGAATGATGTAATAATCAGTTTGAAGTTTTGTTGTTGATCTTGCAAATCAAGTATGTGGATCTCCTCCTCTTAAAAGTCGTAGCAACTTTCCTTCAATAATTGTGAAGATATGATGCTAAAAGTTGTTTATCTTTATTGTACTGATTTGGGAACCAAAATGATTCACATAGTTTCCAAAGATAGATCTCTTTGGTCTCTAAAAGAGATGGTTACATATTGATGGGTGTCAAAACTAACAAAATCCTACTCTTTTCAAAAATAACTTTTGCAAATAGCAATCTGCAGGGTGGAATCAATAGAGATTGGTGAAGCTACATAGTTTGATTAGTCAAATGAAAAAGGATTGCGGGTTTTAATGGTGAGTTGAAATAAAGGAAAGCAGATATAAAAACAAAATATGATTTGAAAAAAATTAATGTCAAAAAATATCTAACCCAAGATATAATTTTAGTTTTGATTTTTTCAATTGATCATTGATGCAAAGATGATTCATTCATTCTTCAATAAATTGGTTATAGCTATTAACAAGCTCTAACAACCTGATCTCTTTTTCTTATTTAGGCAAAATAAGCTCTTTGATTAGCTATAATCAATAAACAACCTTAAACAAGCTCTATTGATTCCATTAAACTTTGTAGAGATCACCAATTCTAGCCAACAAACACGCAAGCTCGGTCTATTTAGACTAAATCATGCATCCACATAAGATGAGTCAAATTCTATGAATTAAACTCTATTATTATACCACTTATTATTAAAACATCTGAACAATTACAGACCCAATACTTCAATTGGTTCTATATTATAAAGTGAATGAACGAAGGGCCCTGTTGCATCAATCACACAAAATAATAATATTGATGTTTACAAAAGATACACAAATACTAAAGATGAAGAGTGAAGAAAATAGCAATTAGATCTCACAATTCATAATAAACCAAACCTTGATTAACCTTTGGCTAGATTGAAGAAGTTTAACTACATATAGAATGAAAATAACCTAGAAAAATATTGTAGACACCTCTCCAAAATCTCCAACAAGAAAACGAAAACTCAAAAGAGAGAATGCCTCCAAGAGGGCCTCCCTATCTCTATTTAACCTAAGTGTTTTCCTTTCTCCTTCTAAAAACTCTCAAAGAAAGTTTTGCAAAAAGGAAAAACAATAAAAAAAAAAAGGAAAGAATCTATGCGAGATTGATCCCATGGGTATTTCCTTACAAAAAAATTATTATTTTCTAACTAGAACTTTCTAAAATAATAAGGCAAAACGTTGTCGTAGAACTATTTAAACTAGTGCAATGATTCATCCGTTTTTAGTAGAAATAAATTCTAGGTCGTGCAGACTAGTTAAGGCTTAATCATACCTTATGCAAAGACTTCTTCTAATTTTTCTGCACATAGCTCAACTTCAAATATTAATTTTGGGTGTGGTCACGTTTTATTCCAAGACCTCTTCTGGCTTTCTTGTTTCTTGATTATGCATATTTGAAGCAAATTTTCATTTTGTCCCTACATGTAACACTCCGCCTCCCACACCTGGACCCACGCGGCTCATAGGGTCAATTATCGCACAGCCCTCGTTTCCTTCCTTTCTTGGATGTTGGGCCGAGAAATAGGCCCGTATCACGTTAGCCATTTTCCTTTGTTAAGTTGCAAATACCCAAGACTTCTTGTGCACTTTAGTCTAAGTACTATATATTTCATAAAAAATAATGCCAAAAATAAAATAAAATTTCACTATTAACTAATCCAAAATCCAAGTACATAAGTGTAACATTCCGCCCCCCATGCCTGCACCCGTGTCATTCAACGGTATTTCTCTTCAATATGTTATAAGGCTGCCCGAGAGGCGGGTCTGTGCTATGTTAACCTTTTTTCTTGCTAAGTCTCATATCCAAGAGAGTCCCCTGTATATGTTAGTCTATGTATACTATAATTCATGAAAGTTGATAACACCATACCATAAAATAAATCCTTCGTCATTTATTTATTCATAAGAACTCAGAGGTTATAACTCAACCTTTATTATAATGAAATAAAATAATTTGGTCCAATATGCCCTACAATTAAATAAAATTCCTAAGAAAGTGGCTTAAACAACTCTCAAATAGCCTTGAAATTTAATTTTCTGAAATGTTAAAAAAAGGGGGCAAACTAAAAAGCCCAATGGATCATGTCAAATATTTAAATTATTGTTTCGAATCTCCGTGGAGGCGAAAGAAAACCTCAGGGGGCAGGGGACAGTACCTTCTAAGTGACACGCCATGACGTGGGTCCTACGACGTGGGTAAGAGTCTCAGTAGGATTCCCAGTGGGTGTTACAATAAAAAGACATCTTTTTATTGTCACACCCCACCGGTCCCACCGGACCTACGTCGCGTGGCGGCCACATGGCGCACCACGTGGCGGTTGTAACTCACTAGGTACTGTCCCCTCCCCTAGGGGTTTTCCTTCGCCTCCGCAGAGATTCGAACTTAGGACCTGAGGCTTAAGTACCTAGTTCATTCCTCATCTGCTACCATTGAGGAATGAACTAGGTACTTAAGCCCTAGGTCCTTAGTTCGAATCTCCACGGAAGCGGAGGAAAATCCCAAGGGGAGGGACAATACCTTGTGAGTGACATGTCATGACGTGGGCCCTATGACGTGGGTAAGAATTCTGGTGGATGTTACAATAAAAAGGCGCCTTTTTATTGTAACACCCACCAGGAATCCTACCGGGACTCTTACCCACGTCGTAGGGCCCATGTTATGGCAGCTCAATGGTAGCGGATGATGAAAGAAATAAGTACTTGAGCCCTAGGTCTTAGGTTCGAATCTTCGCGGAGGCGAAAGAAAACCCCACGGGGTAGGGGACAGTACCTTCTGAGTGACATGCCATGACGTGGGCCTTACGACGTGGGTAAGAATCCCGGTAGGATTCCCGGTGGGTGTTACAGCTCACAAGGAACATCCACACCTGTGCCTCTACATGGTTAAGACCTTAATTTAATCTTATATTAAATGTAAAAACATGACATTTAAATAATTTAACAGAATTTAAATATAAAAATATGGTAATATTACATCATAGATCATGCATCATTATAAACCTAAGCATACATATTTTATATGGCATGTATATAAGATCCAAGCGAAACACCTAAGCAAGCTTTATTTGAATCGAAACAATAAAATAAAAAGTGAAAATCATTTCACCTCGAGATCGTTTCCTTCTGACCCTTCTTTAGATCTTTCAGATCTTTTCCCTTCACTTGCACTAGATTTGTGCAGCACTCCTTTACTATTACTTCGCTGACAGTTTAAAATAGCTCAAGAAAGAAAAGAGAATACTAGGTGCTAAGAGAGAGGCAGAGAAAGAGCAAAAAGAGTCTTATCAGCTTTTGCTCTTGAATGAATGAAATAAAAAGGGGGAAGGGGTTTATATAGGGTCTTTTGGGGGCAAGATTCGTAATTTTTTGGCATTCTCAAGTTAGAAAATTTCCATTTTCATCTCAATTCACACTTCCACAGGTTTTAGGGTTTGTAGAGTATGTATTTTAGGGTTTTTTAGGGTTTCTAGGATTTTTTTCATAATTTTTTTCTCGTATTTTTTTTTTCAATTTTTTTGTCTTTTCTTTTCGGATTTTTGGCAAAAAAACATTTTTTTTCTAATTTGAGGTGCGAATTCACGTATCTGCAATTTTTTTTTTCTTTTACTTTATATATATATATATGCACATACCTATATATATTAATGTGTACCCATGTATAATATTTACTCATATGTATTAATATATATATACATATGTATGTACCCATATGTATTAATATTTACCCATATGGATACTTTAAGGTCGAACAAAAATTTCTCAATTAATTTTATTTTACCTACGTTATTTTGTTTCTTGGAATATACATCATTTATATCCAAAAATGTCATAAAATTCTCAAAATAGAATCATTTTATGTAATTTTATTTAACGAATTTCATATAAATCTTTGGGATATGACATTCCACTTCCCTTAAATGAATTTCGTCTTCAGAATTTGCACTAGTTTACTCAATATTGCTTCGTTACGTATCCCTAGAGAAGAGGTTTGGGTCCGATTGATTTTTTGAGAATTCTGGGTCAATTCTCCTATGAATTTCTGTGACATCTTCTGCCAATTTAGAAACTACATAGCTTAGGTGCTTGACTATCTCCTTAGCAAAACTGGTATTTCTTCTAAGTGCTTCTAATTTCTTCATAGGTTCAATTGCCTATTGCAAACTGGTCAAGGTTGTGTCTAATTGCTTGGTTCATCAAATTCCTATGGGCGGCTAGGGTATCTTAGTCTAAGAGTGTGTATAATAATTCTTAAGGGTCATCTTGGGTATACTTGACGCTCAGATTCTTACCCAGTAATATTTTGATCTAAGATCTTTCCTTGAGAAGTGAGTAGATTTTTTCGATTGATCGAATAGGTCATTTATACTTGGTAGGGATACTTAACCTTTACTGTTGTTTAGTTTGGTTTTCCCACAGGAAGGGATAGCTATGGGGTCAGTTCCATGAGGAACTTTGATCCTGAATTCTATTGATAAGTAATTTGGAAATATACTTTTGTAATACCACAAATTTCTCAAAATTGTTATTTGATTCAATCATTCCATCAAAATTTGGGTATTACAACCAACTACCCTTTCTAAAATAAATTTCAATCTAATAGCTTTTCTAAGTTACTACATCTATTTCTACTGTGGGTCTTGTTCTTCAGGGATGTCAGCAACCGTGAACACTTTGGCCTGATTCTGGTTTTTCCCTTGGTTGTTGTTCTGTCGAGGCGATTGCTGTTGAAGACGCATATTCTGTCCTCCTCCCTGGTTGTGCTGTTGTTGTTGGGAAACCTGGGCTTTGACAGGACAAAACTTCGCCAAATGACCTAGCTGGTTCCAATAATAACACAACCCTTATTGTGTGGCATGTTCCTTCCATTCGTCTTTTTATGTCTAGCTTGTTGTTAGACTTGAGGTGCCCTACTTCCCTCATTTTGTTGATGGATGTTCTGCCTCTTTTGAGGTTCTTGATGATCTTTGTCATTTTTGGCTTCTTATTATTGATCCTTAACCTTTGTTCAAAATCCAGTTCTTGTTAATGCCCTCTTTACTACTTCTTTGTAAGTCTTTAGGCCTAAGGTCTTTGTTATCTTTTGGATTTTAATCTTGAGACCATGAGTGAAGCGGTTGACCTTCATCTTCTCCTTCCTAATCAGTTCAGGTGAAAACTTGGCCAATTCAATAAATTTAGCCTCATACTCGGCCCATCCCTCTAATTCCACCTAATGAAGTCCTCTTGCATCTTTGTTAGTGTTGCCTCAAAGAAGAATTTCTCGTAGAACATCTCCTTGAACACTTCTCAGTTCATTCCTCTAACGTTAGTGTTTGGGTCAGCTTTCGACATTTGCCACCAGCTTCTAGCAGGTCCCTTGAATTGATGGGTAGTTAACGCCACTCTACTAGAACCTGTTACTTTTAATACGTCCAGGTGTTCTTCTAACTCCTAGTACCAATGGTCAGTTGTTAAGTAGTCAACAGTACCATCAAAATGTGATGGTTGAAGTTTCTTTAATTCCAGTTACATTTTTCTATGCTCACTATCTTCCAGATTCTCTTGTACCCCTTGAAGAGTTGGGACCTCGGGCATTGGTATTGGCACTGGCTATTGCATCAAAATAGTTTCTTGTACCTGTGGCTGTGGTGCCACTTAAGGAATCATCTAAGGTAGTGCCTTCATGATCTATTCCATGACCTTTCTTGTGACCTCTGCCAGCATATTCTCCTTTTGGGTCTTAGCAACGTTATTCTGTACTTCATGCCCTCTCGAGTTAGTCTCGTTAGATGTGGTAGCTTTGGTAGCGTATCTTCTAGGTCTGACCATTATCTACAAATCAAATCGATTTAGTACTCATGTCTGCGATTTTGCCTAATGTGTACTATCATAACTCTAGATTTAGGTTTATAGATTCTCGATTTGTCCAGTGGCCTAATAGTTTATCCCCCTAAGTTCTTTTGTTCTTGGTTGTAGGGTTTGGTGTCATACATGTTCAAGAAATAAGTAACTTATGCATTTAATCATGCTAGCATAACAAAATTCTAGGCTTCTGTCTATGCATCCGGGTTCAAATGTCTCATACCACCCTTGTCTATTGACATAAACTCCACTCATAAGTTTTACTACACCCAATCAATTTCGCAAATGTCTCGATTTCTAAGGCTTCCCAAGCTCCATTATACTTGACTGTCTCACACTAGCCAATCATAAGGAAACAAGTTCATCCAAAGCCATTGATCATTCACCAAACATGGTTCGTTATTCTCCAAGTCCAGGATTTCTCCATACCCTTAAAAACCTATGTGTCCCATATATATATGTATGTATGTATGTATGTATATCTTTATATTATTCATTTTTGGATACCTTAAGGTCGAGCCAAAATTTCTCAATTAATTTTATTTTACCTCCTTTATTTTGTATCTTGGAATATACATCATTTATATCCAAAAGTGTCATAAATTTCTCAAAATTGAATCATTTTATTTAATAAATTTCGTACAAATTATCGGGGTATTACAATAAGAATTTGATTATTACTGTGAAACGAAATAAACTAGGCCAACATGCCCTAAAATTTAATAAAATTCTTAAAAAATTTAAATAACTTCTAAACAGTCTTAACACTTAATTTCCTAAAATATTAAAGAAGAAGAGGTAAGCTTAAAAGCCCAGTGGATCATCCTAAATATTTAAATTATTATTGCGATAACATAAAATCTGCATAACAACCACTTTTCAGAAATTAAATGATTCAAATAACATATTATTTTAGTTGACGTTAAAGACCAAAAGGATACCCTCAGTATTTCAACCCTAGGGAAATAGCTCCAATACTGAACTCAAACCTATTAGAATTGAGGTAGGATCAACTTTGAATCCTCTATTATCTCACAACTCCTGATTTGAATACTTCCAAGGAAAATTTGTTCCTGTCCCAGTACATGGTTATTATCTTTATAAATCTTTTATTAAATGTGAAACATAACACTTAAATATTTTAACAAGATTTAAACATACAAGCATGGTAACATTACATCATAAATCATGCATTATTATAAATCTAAGCATGCATATTCTATATGACATGTATATAAGATCAAACGAAACACGCAAGCAAGCTTTATTTGAATCAAAATAATAAAGTAAAAAGTATTAATCATTTTTACCTCAGAATCGCTTCCTTCTGAACTTTCTGAGCTTTTCTCAGATCTTTCTCATTCCTTGTATTAGATTTGTGCAGCACTTTGTTGCTACTACACCGTTGGCTATTTAGAACAACTCAAGAAAGAAAAACTAGGTGCCAAGAAAGAGACAGAAAAAGTAAGAGGGGTCTTATCAGCTATTGCTAGGATAAAGAAAAATGAAAGTGGGAGAGGGTTTATACAGAGTCTCCAAAGGCAGGATTTGTAATTTTTAGGTGTTTTCAGATAGAAAAATTTTCATATCTATTGGGTTTTAGTGGCTACGGTTGAAGTAATACATTTAGGTTTTTTCTAGGGTTTTTCACAATTTTTGCACCTTTTTTGTCCTTTTTTTTAATTTTTTCGTTGGTTTTTCTTTCTTTTTTTCTCGTTTGGCACGCGTGCTCATTCAAAATTTGGTGAATTCGCGATTTTTTTTGTTTTTTTGTTTTCTTATGTTTATATATATTAAATAAAAACAATCATTTTGTACTAATAATAAAAACAAGTTGATATATACATTTTCACACACATATATATATATATATTATTAAATACATATATTTAACACATACACATACTTATAAATATACCACACGTATATATATTTCTATTTCTTTCTATTAATCATTTTAGGATACCAAAATTTATTAATAATTTTATTTTTCCTATTTTGTTTTATTCTTTGGAGTATACATAGTTTATATTCCAAAAATGTTATAAAATTCAAATTTATTTAATTTCGTTTATCGAATTTTGTACAAAATTATCGGTTATTACATTACAAGGCAGTAGCGGGGCTCGCTGTACCGATACTATCTCTACTTTAACCACCTCATCACAGAGGTATAAGGTTTTCTAAAAAGTCTCAGTACAATGAACACACCTCCCCACACTTATTAGCTCAAAACCTCTCCAGTACATGAGCAATATTGATATTACAATCCACCTAACCCAGGGTAGTAATGTCGTCAGGACTCACACCTCTAATACCTCCGAAGTGGCTCTGATACCAACAAGATAGTAGCAGGGCCTGCCCTACTAATACTGTCCTACTTTAACCACTTTATTATAGAGGTGTCGGGTTTTCTAAAAGGCTTCGGTACAATGAACACACCTCCATCCCGCACTTATTAGTTCAAAACCTCTCCAGTATATAGGCGATGTGGGATATTATACTACATAATACAAAACATATCATTATGACCATAAAACTCAAATATTCAATAACAAAAATATGAAAATTAAATATAAAATATATATTATTTTTACTTCTTATCACGTATTTTAAAAGGAACATCCATTTGGTTTTCAAAAGATATGGTTAGATATTCCAAAAGGCACATCCCTTTGGTTTTCAAATGGTGTAGTTACATACGTTATTTTTATAATTTAATTTAGTTTATCATTAAATTAAATAATTATATAATTAGTCTCGACACTTAGGAGGATTATACAATTAAATACATTAAATAATTCATAACCCAAATAACTAAATTTGATCATTTTAATGAGATTAAATGATAGCACATGCATATGTTATACATTACGTATTAGTCCATGTAATATTGGATTAAAAAAATCCAACTGTTTAAACTCTCATAATATAAACCTTTGCATTATTATTCATATTGGTGTTGTATTTAATCAATGTTGGCTCTAAAACAGACGGAAGGAGAATTAAGACTAATTTTCTTGTCAGGGATTGAAAGTAGTGGGATTTAATTAATCTCTTTGTTCTCCTAATTTATGAATAGCATCAATTAATGCACCATTGAGAAAAGGAAAAACTATACTTAAGCTCTTTAATTTTTAGAAAATGTGTACTAAGTTCTTAAACTTTTATTCATCCATATTGAGGCTCTCATCATTTACTAATATAGCTACATTAGGCCTTTATAGTTAAGGGACCTTAGATGAGTGTGAAACACATTGTTTAAAAGATGATGAATAGGATGAAGTTGTAGTAGTTGGATGCCATGCAAATATGGAGGAGGGGGCTCAATCCAAACAAATCATAAAAGTTCAAGGGCTTAATATACATTTTTTTTTTTACAAGTTAAGAGCTTAAAGCATCATATTTTCAATAGCATGTAATATGTTCCCATCTAGCTTGGTTCGAAACTTGAACAAACTTGTTCATCTTCACTCTTATGTTTTAAAATCTTAATACCTTGATATGATTAAAAAAAAAAAAAGAAAAACAACCCTCCCCCCTTGTTTAGTCCTTTGTGCGTAAAAACCTATTTTTTTGGCGAATTTTTAGCATTTTTCAACTTGAGCACAAAAACCATGGGAGCATGTAGTATTTGACCCAAGGTTTTGGCCATCACTTCATGGCCTCCTTTGTGGCCAATCCAGACTGCCAACTGGGCATCCAGCATGTGAAGCTAGATGCCACCTGGATGCCACATGTCACCCATTCTTGCCATGCAAGCCTCTCACATGCAACAAAACCCCCTCTTGAGCTCAAACCCAGAAATTTTCCAGAT